>CM053271.1:95558883-95735228 GCA_028583415.1 Protea cynaroides
AACATACATATGATCACTATGCGTACCTTATTTGCAAGTGAATCCGAAACAAAGAAAAATGGGTTGAGTCGTGGTTGGTACACTCTCCTTAAGACAAGATTTGCCCTCTATTGGTGCGGTAAGGTTTCCCGCAAATCTATCTCCAAGATGAAACAACCCCTTTGAAAGGATACCCACCCAAGGTGCACACACACGATAGGTATATGGGACCCGACGGCTAAGATCAACTCTTAGAAAAGAAAAACACGGCACTCTTTCGATTAAATAGAGAATGAAGAGAGAGAGAGTTGGAGGGGAGAGAGAGAGAGACAGAGAGAGAGAGCTCGTACTCAATTGGAATGAAAAATAAGCATGGGGTCGGGCTCTATTTATAGGGCCCAAAGACCTCTTGGATGTGTCCACTGGATGGGGTGTGACCCTCCAGATGGATTGTCTAGATTAACCTAGATCTCAGATCCTGAGATCTACGGTCCAGATGCTACCCCTTAAAGTGTAGAGATACATCTCTACATTTTAACCCTTTCCAAAAGGGTATTCGGGTAGGGGTCGCGATCTGGTCCGGTCCGGCATGTGCGCGGGTCGCGGGTCACGGGTCGCGGTCCGATCCAGTATGGCGCGCGCGCGCGTGTGTGTGTCAACCGAGAGCTGCTTTTATTTAAGGGCTCAAAAGATAAGCGACACTTCCTATAAATAAAGGTATCTTCCCTACAAACCATAAGCAATGTGGGACTAAAAAGTCCTACATTAGTAATGCCAATTCAAAACCGAAAAACCAAAATCCCCGCCTAAGCCGAAAACCAAATTTTGAAGCCAAATGAAAAATTTTGAATGTCGACATCTTTTTAAACTTATTTGAAAAAAACATTTTCCTTTGACTTTTTCCAACAAAACATAAATGTAAATGTAATCCAATTCTTGGAAAGAACTGCCCTCTAAATATTTTCCTCAAAGAAAATTGGGGTGTAGATCTCTTTTTTTTTTTTTTTTTTTTTTTTTTTTTGTTAGGGTGTCCGATTGGGAGAACCCCTCTATTGTATTGCCTTTGGTCTGCTCTGTTTTTTGCTTCTTTTCTTTTGAATAATTAATCTATGCATAAAAATAAAAAATTAAATTAAATGTACTTAGTTTAGAAGAAATTTTTTTTTTTTTGCCATCATCACTGTGTATCATATTATATTATTTTCATCTTTAAATTCAAGAGATTTGATTGAGAATAATAAATTCTAATAACCAAATTTGGACAATCATAAAATGTTTTCATTTTGTTTTTTTTTTTTTGTTAAACTATATCCCTTCCAGCCAAACACCGATTTCAGATCTGTGTAACAGCAGTAGCTCAAGTGCTTCTGTATCCAAATCAGATCTGTGTCTTCTACAAAAGCCATCCTCTTTGTTGATTGAACCCGATGGCCCTTGATCGATATTCAAAAACCGATTTCAGTTTTTCTTTCCCTTCTGATTCAGCCGGCTTTCTATAGAAACAGAACCTTTTGCGATAGATGAAAGATCTAAAGAGCAGAAAATCTCCTCTTGGATTCTCCTGTTACTCTTTTTTTATCATTCCTCAACATCACTCTCTTCCATTACTTTTCTTTCCTCTTTTCTCCCCCACTCACTCTCTCTCCCTCTTTCTCCTTTATCAAAACCCACTACCTCTTGTTCCCACGCTGGAACGAAATCTTGCTCCCCAGTATATCTCTCTCCTTCTGTTTTCACAAACTTTATCTCTGTTTTTCAGCTATTAATTCCTCTCTTACACTTACTTTCTCCAATTTGCTCAAAACTTTTTCTCCAATAATTTTTACATTTTACTGAAACCAAAAAATCTCTCAATAATTTACTCTTTCCACTAAAGAAGTCTTTTTTTTTTTGGGTTCCCATCTCTCTTTTCACTCTCTCTTTTTCTTTCCAGTCACTTTCTCTCACTCCCCTTGCTGAAACCGTCCCCCTTTCTCTTTCCTCTTTTGTCTTCTTCCAAAAACCGCATCCCATCTCTCTTTTTCCTCTCAACGAAATCCCCCTCTTCCTATCCTGTGCCATCCCTCTTTCCCTAACCGTACTAGTAAAAAAAGTAATCTCTTCCTTGCACTTTCTCTTTACAGTAAATCAAATCCAGCAAAATCTCTTTTCGTCCCCACTTTTTACATCGAAACAAACCTCTTTTGTTTTACATGTTAGAAAATTTTCAATGTTTATGAGAGGTAAAATATTACTATAAAATTTTTCAATATTTATTTGTCATTTATTTTTCATGATAAAACTATTTAAAATAATTATACAGAATATCATTATTTAAAGTTATTTAAAATAATCTTATAAGATGCCATTAAAAGAGATTCTTCGGGTCTAACCGTACCATTCCATTATCATTATATTGAATATTAACAAATCCAAAAAACTGTTCATATTATGAGATGAGCTTAGTATGCTGGCAGTCAGGCAGGTATGCCCTCATCTTCTAGCGGTTTATCGCCGTGATCGAATGAGAATGGAGAAAAAGGCTCTTGGGATTCGTGAGGGGGTAGGGATGGTTATATTTCTGGGAGTGAACTCCAAGAGAGATTACCTTTTGATTTACTAGAAGCATAGGAAGAATTAGTAGCGGATTATCAAACAAAAAATTCAGGTATCAAATTTGGTTTATTTTGCGTTGCTTCTTATCTAAATCTACTAGTTTCTTCATTATTTGTAACAGTTCTTTAGTTGGGGGGTTGGGGTGTACAAGGTCAGGGAATGAATTCACCGCCATATGATTGACCAATGATTACTAGCGATTCCAGCTTCATGCAGGCAAATTGCAGCCTACAAAGTTATTTAAAATAATCTTATAAGATGCCATTAAAAGAGCCCACCCGAGTTTGTTTTTTACTAACTAGCCGGCAGCTAGGGAAAATTACACAGACACCTCCTCTATTGTTCATATTATGAGATGAGCATAGTATCAAGGTGCTTAATTTTAAGATTGCAAATGCCTCTAGCATGTTCATACATCCTCCTTGTATTGACGAAGACAATAATAAAGCTCGGAGTTTTGGAAAACTAAAAGGAAAAACAAGAAATGAGGCACAAGATATTTACCCAAAAAAAAAAAAAAAAAAGAAGTGAAGCATAAGTGATCTTGATTAGATCCAGTCTAATAATTTATGTAATGACAAAGAACCACTGATTATTTGAAAATAATTCCTCTAAGGCATTAGATGTATATGAAGCCACATTTTAATAAATAAATACATATTAGGCTTCTTCAAATCTAAAATCTTTTGTATGCCTGACTTTCATGACATTTCACCCCTAGCCTATAGGTGTATCTCTAGCTCATTAAAATAGGCAAAATTATTTCAAATGGAAAGAAAAGGAAAATATTTCCCCCAAAAAACTTAGATTATCTTGAAATTTTGATTCACTTATCATAGGGATATTATCACAAGAGATAACTTTTGCTGATTTTAGGAAACAAAAAAACTTTCATTGATTTATTCTATTTTACCAACTAAACAAGGAAACAATGGCCAAAAATAAAGATAAACATGAACAATGGATGATTATACAAAAGAGGGTGATTTGGAATCGGCTGGAATCGAGATCGGACTTGTCCGATTCTGATTCAAATTGAGTGATTGGCCCGCCTAATTTCAACTACTAAAGCCAATATGGGCCCTAATTAAGAGAATTAACACAGCCTTATAAAGAATTTTGCACTTTGATTTAGATTTATTTGATGTATAAAGACATAAACATAACTTTATCTTCATGCTAGGCAATCAAGTAATTTTTCCGAGAAGAATGCATGGGTAGGATCAATTCAATTTATTGATCTAAGTATGGCCCATATAAAATGTGATTCCAACAGTCAAAGGTTTTTAATTGCCACTGAATTACAGGTAATCAATCATCCATGTCCAGAAGGCTTCTTATTTGACTCACCACGACATTTGAACCATTTTAGTTTAACATGAGCTTTTCTTGATAAAAATTCAGCTACCGATGACATATGCTTTTTCCTTGGTTGTTGAGACTAAACTGATATTGTTTCAAAATTTAAAGATGAATAAAAGAAAAGAAAAAAAAAAAATCAATCATTGTGGAAAACAATATAGGATTATTGTGGACTTTTTTTTTTTTAAGTAATGCCGATTTATCTATTTTCCTTTTGAGGGATGATTTAAACATTCTTTACACCTATGTTTAAGGGTGTCAACGGGCCGGAACGGGCCGGTTCGGGTCGGTTTCGATCTGGGTTGAAACAGTGCCAGGTTTTATAACCCCAACCTAAAACATGTCCATTAAGGGTTCGGGTTGGGGTGGGCTGCGCTGGACACGTTAAATAACGGGTTGGTCCGGTGTTTATTTATTATCGGTCTGGGTTTTTCAAATTGATTTCGGGCTGGCTCGGTCTGGTCCGGGTTTATCGGGCCTATCGGTCTGGGTTTTTCCAATTCTTATTGGGAATTGGCACCCAAGTTGCTGTTTGGGGTGCCAGATGTTCCAATCATAACCAGACCTTACATGCATTTGTTCCAATATTCAACCATTACAGGTATAAAAGCACTGGAACTTGAATTTTGTGGTAGGCAGGTAAATAACAATAAAATAGGAAACATAAGTATTTTCTAACTCCATGTAATCATACTTGTTGGTTAACAAATTAACATGACTGTATTCTATTTTGTAAATTGAACAGTTACCTGAGGGCTGAGGATCAGGTTGATGAGAATGCAAGACTTTGGAGGCTAATAGTGAATATACCTATTCCGTTTGATGATGATCCAAGATCTCTAAATCAGACAGGCATGCGATGCGATGATGATGTTAGATTTCATCAAATGATTATGAAACTTATATCATACGATACTCCCCATAGAGTCATATTGTCATAGACATAAATATTAAAGAATATACCTATCGACTATTGCTGTCGGGCATGGATCAGTGGTGGAGCCGTGAAGGAGTGACCAATGGTGCGCCGTCGCTATTGCAACCTTGGGGTCCTGCGGAACCACGAATGTGTGCCGCCGCTGTGAGAGTGAGAGTGAGTCACTGAGCAAAGAAGGTGAGAAAGAGTGAGAGCAAAGTCGGGAGAGGGAGTGAGGTTAAGAGATTTGGTTTAGAAAATTAGAGGGAGTGAGCCAATGAGAGGCGATTTGAGAGTCGGGACTCGAGAAAGGGACAATAAGATAGATTGCGAGAGTGAGAGTGAAAAGAGTACGGAGAACCATCAAAGATTGTGAAAGTGAGAGAGAGGAAGTAAGAGTGAGTAGAGAACTGAGAATGGAGAACCATTGAGTGATCGAGTCTGAAATCTTACCTGAGACTGAGAGGCGGAGAGGCTGAGAGTGAAGAGAGTTGGGAGAGGCCAGAGGGATTGAGGCTGTGAGGGGCTTGACTCTTGAGCTTCACACAATCGCACCTTGCATTAAGTAGCAGAGAGCCAGAGAAGGAAGATCCGAAGAGGGCAAGACTGAAGAGGCAGCGGCGCAGCTGAACTGAAGAGGCAGCGGCGCAGCTGAACTGAAGAGAAGGAAGAGGCCCACCGCCAAAGAGGGCATGATCAAGAGGCAGCGCCACTGCTGAAGCCTGAGGCCCTGAACTGAAGAGTGAAAACTCCAGAAAGAAACGAAGAGAACCCTTAAAACACGACTTATATACTAGGATTTAGGGTTAAATTAGGTTCAGTCCCTATCGGGTTTTCGGTCTGGGCCAATTGGATCGGGTTTTCATCGAGTTGCTTAATGGGACGCCCAACGGGCTAGACCGGACCGGACCGAACCCGATAAGGATTCCATGCTTGTGTCCGAAACACATCCAATAAGTTTTCGGTCCGGGCTGGGTTTGGGTTAGTTCGGTCCGACTCGGTCCGGGCTACCGGTTTGGTCCCAGTATTGACACCTTACCTATGTTGATGGAAGAGGCCACGACATTTGTCATATTACCTTAGGTAAAGATGTAAATGACTCGGATTGGGCTTGGATACATATCCGAATTTAAATTCGATATCTACCGAAAAGTGATGCAGGGGCAACTAGAGTAATAGAGTTGAGATCATGAATCGGGGGCGATGAGATTGTGAGCAAAGGAGTTCAGTGTAGATTTGCACTTTCATCATTTTTAATATATTTTCATTCATTAAAAAACCGTAATCTCTAATTAAAAATCATCCCATTGGATTAAATTCCCTTTTATTTTAATAAATAAAAGAGTGGATAATAATCTGTCCAGTTGTCCCGACTCCCCCTCCTCTTTCATTGATTTTATGGTAAACAAAATAACGGTAATCACTCTTGCAATCTTCCTTTTTCTTCTTTTTGAATGTTTGGGGGAAATTCACCCGTTAGAAATGTGTTGGGTTATATGTTGCAATTAATATCTAATGATGTCATGGTGATGATATATATAAATAAAGTGGAGAGATTTCTCTCTTGGTTTGCTAACTAGTCAAGCCTTCATGTTAATAGGTAGTTTATCTCTTTTAAATAAATAAATAAATAAAACATGGGAAAGTTAATTGTACCTCCCTTGGACTATGGTTTATTTCCTCTTAATACTTAATAGTTTCAAACAATTATGTGTGCTACCCTAATTTCAAAACCTTATAACACACAACCCCATTTTGTTAGCTGACCTTTAATGTTACACTATATTGTCATTGTTGTCCTTCCATCTTCTTCCTCTTCTCTTTTTTCATTTCGGGAACAAACAACGAAAACCCCAAACGGCTTCCTTCATTTGAGAACATCTCCTTCAACGGCAAGTTTGATTTCCGGCAATGATGAAGACAATGGGTTTCAAGTTGCTGGAAGACAACGTAAAGATACTATATTTACAAGAGAGTCGGAGCAGCCCTTTGGTTCCTGGACTTCATCGACAGCCTCGCATCAAAGAATTCATCCATGGTTCTCAAAGAAGAGCCCCTATAACTTTCCTCCTTTCTCAAGGTGTCCCTTATTATGTCCTTAACCTCACAGAGGAATAATAGAGGACACCATGTTTCTCAATGGTTGAGGAAATAATTTTTTACATGAGCCCATTCAAGATTTAAATAGGGTTCTTAAAACCCTCAAAACAAAGAGTTGGGTAGCAAGAACACGGCGTTGGTGAACCTGAAAAAAAAAAAAAGAAGAAGATTTCAGAACATCGACCTTGGTCCGGCTTCCACCAAGAGCGAAGCTGGAGTAAATCACCGAGTTTCAGTGGAGGACCGACACAAGGTGTTGAAGATGAAATTCGGTCTCCAAACCTTCGCCATCATCTCCTTCAAGCCCTTCACGTCTTTGGCCGTCCTTGGTTCGAATGCAAGTGGATCTCCAACAACGACAAGTTTGCCTTCCGCATCGACAAATGCACTACCTACACTGAAGATGGAGTGGAAGACATCAAATTGATTAGCGACGTCGGCGCTCCAAGCGAAGAACATGCTGGCGATAATGCAAAGAGGCGCGGGTGAAAGAATCTTTTCTGATATTTTTTCATTTTTTTTTCTGAATAGTTCATTGATTGAATAGAAGCATTGCATCAAGAGTATAAAGTTCCAACTAGATTTGTGGTTCTCTTTCAGTTTCAACCCGGCACCCTATTTACTACTAGCACCAAATGAAGTGGATTTTTCTAATCCTTCTAGGTTGACTTTCATCTGATCAAAATGCCTCTGCTGTCTCGTCCATTGTGCCTGTTGCAATGCAAGCATGCCTTCAGCAACGGAGAAATATTGTTGCATATGTAGAACAGGAATCTAGTTATAGTGGCGCTGCTGGATGGAACTAATGACAAAATCATACTCGCTAGGCTTGCCAATGGACCTCAGATGGTGACACAATGAATCAATTATGGCATTCACTGTTGCAAATTCTCCTTCTCAATCAGAATCATAGTGGCAAACTAAAGGTTCAAAACCCTCACCAATCGAATGCATATTTAACAACAAATGGAATTTCCACGAAAATCATAGAGACGATTAAATGTGATGCAACTGATCCGCATTATATGGGAATATACTATTTGCAGGTATCAAATTCAATTACAAAAAAGAAATAGAAATGAATTAACATGTACGAATAAAAACCTCATAATCAAACTGATGTTAGATCATTTAAAGATGGTACTCATCGGCTCTTGGGAGAGAGAATTCGAAGAGAAATCAAATATTCTGCAAGTACAATGGCATTAGCCATTAGGGATCCCGTTGTGATCGTCTCCACTGCCTCCTGCAAACGCCAAGTAGCTCAAATTGGTTGCAGCATTTGTAAGTTCCATGGATCCATCGCCAATGGTGGCTTTCTCGACCTTGTTTTTGTTTCTGTTCTTGAGCAAGAAGGCTCTTTTTCGATCGAACCCAAGAGGGTAAAACTGTCTTTAATTTTTCTCAACCTAAACCCAATAAAGATAAAATTTTCTTTTAATTTTTGGGTTTCTACCATCTATTATATGGGAGTAGAAGTAATTTTCAGAAACTATTGGGTGGTAGGTGAAAATAGTTCATAGTCCAGGGGTGATATGTGTAATTTTCTAATAAAATAAAACAAAGAAACCCGATTTAAGGTCCTGTTTGATAAAACTTCTGCCCTGGATTATGAATTTCTGTTCATAATCCATAAATATTTTTTTTTCATGGAATAGTCAAAAACTTTATGACATAGAATTAGACATTAAAAAACTACAATATAAAATAGATGTATGTAGAATAAAATTCTTGCAGAGTGACCCAGAAGGGACATGTAAAGAAAAATTTATATAGCTGGATAGCTTAAGTGAAAAAGGAATAAGGATTATGAAACTTTCGAACAAGAAGGTGCAGTATATTGGATACTTAAGCATTAATCGTAGTCTGAACCAATAGAAGTATAAAAATCTTTAATTTATTCTATTTTTAGTAGTTAAACTGTATATTGTAATCTTTCACCCTGGTCATAAGGGTTTAGGATTGTTGTCCAATGAAAGATTAGAAAGAATAATATTTTGAAATTCTCCTTCCAAAGTTTATTACATGTATATATGTGAGAATTAATTAAAAGAGAAGATGACAAGATTAAAGTAAGTGAAGATTATTCACAACAAAGATTTATTGGATTTTGTGGACATCGAGATTTCATCTAGGACTTCTTGTCACAGTTTAGTCTATGGTTGTTTTTCCAAATAATGAAAATTAAGGTGAAAATTTTTTTATTAAAAGAATTGAAACTATTGGATCTGAATGAGAGAGTTTTGGGAGACCATGTGATACCGGTCTATTCCCTGATAAATTTAAGTAAGTGTTTGCAAAAGCCTAAGAATGTATTTAATCCTGTAAGAAAAGAATTAATATTACAGCCTATAATATTAATAAAGTACTTAGTCAGTTTCAGTTTCAGTAATCTTCTTGTTTGAGACTGTAGGACTGACATGATTTCATAATACTCGTGAGAGAGTGATTATTTTAGGATATTGAGTTGTCATATTATGAGATATCAAAATAGACCCAAGAAACTTAAAGTTTGATGAGACCACCTGAAAATAGATGTGAAGCAACCATTTGAGATACCAGAAATGCTACTAGAGCGTAATGAAATGATTATAGAAATATTCATTAAGATCGATGCTTCAGCAATAGTAGCAGAGCCAGATGAGGCAATGAAGAGATATACTGGACCATATAGATCTGTGATTTCATCCAATCACATGTTGTACTTCAAAATAGATGTTTTTGGTAATGGACAAAAATAAAGATCTTAATGATTTTGAGCAAGTTATTAGTAATGAAATTAGTCTTGAATATTTAATGATCATAAAGGATGTGTTGTTGTCTATGAACAATAACGAGACTTGAAATTTTATGCTTTTGTCAATGAGTGGTGTACTCATAGGCTAAAAATGGATATACAAAGAAAATGTGTGATTCCAGTGGGAGAATTGATTGCTACAAAACAAGACTTATAGTAAAGTGGAATCACACAAAGGGAAAATAAAGTTGACTTCAAATCCTTGAGGTCTTAGTTGTGTATTTTTTTTGTTTTGAAATTGCATCAGGTAGATGTAAAGATCGTTTTGATCAAAGAAAATCTAAAAAAAAATATTTATATATTTTAATTACAAAGTTTTGTGGTAAGGATAAAGAAGATATATTTTGTAGACTTATAAAGTCAATCTGTGGATTAAATAGGTATCCAGATAATGATATTTAAAGTTTGACAGGGTTGTATCTTCTTTCAACTTTGTTGAGATTGTCATTGACCATTGTATATATTTATAGGTCAGTGGGAGTTGATTCACTTTCTTGTCATGTGTGTTGATGGTTTTCATTGGCTTGTAGTGACATGGTTTACTAGTTGAAATCAATGCTTTTTTGTCTGATAACTTCGACATGTAAAACTGTATGAGCAAGTACCTTTGTACCTGGTATTGAGTTTGCTCGTGACAGGAAAAATAAAATTCTGGATTTATCTCAAAGTATAAATATTGTTCATGTTTTCGAATGGTTCAGTATGCATGTATAACTAGTAAGTTGCGGATGCTAAAAATCAATAAAGGAGACAAATTGAGAATTATAGACAAAGAATGATACTGAGTATTAGCATCTACAATGCTGTAGAGAGCTTGATATATGTTTAAGGTTGTAATTATTTCATATAGCTTTCATTGAGTGTCATAGGATGTTTTCAATTGGATGCTGGTATAGCTTACCGGACAATGGAGAAAAGGAAGGTCATGCGGTATATGCAGAGGACCAAAGATTATATGTTCATTTATAGAAGTAGTGACACTCTAGGCTATTTTGATGTAATTTATAATGATTGTATTGATGACAAGAAACCAACCTCAAGATTCATTGTCATGGTAGTAGGGTTTTGTAACTCTATATAATGATAACAAGCAAGGTATCTGGTGTGAAAATTTATTCTCTAATTTAGAGGTTGTAGACTCCACTTCTAAACCTATTGAGATGTGTTCTGACAGCGATTCAGTTGTGTTCTTCTCAAAGAATAATAAGAAATATAATTTTTCGCAGCATAATAGAGATCAAATCTCTTCAAGTAAGGAAGATGTCAAAAGATTTTATATCGTTGTAGATTCTCGGATGAAGGTTTTGTCAGTGGGAGTCTTTAAGGGACGGTATGTCCAATATAAGAATGGTTGAAAATAAATAATTTTATCAGAGGCTTAAGTGACCAAAGATCTGCGAATCAGTGAGAGTCTCTAGATATGCTTAATCAGTGAGAGATTATTTATGTTTATACTTGTGTTTTCACATTGTTTACTGTGTTTGATTATATTGCTCATGGTTTGATGGTTACAGTTTTTGTAACTATGATTTTGTTTACATTAGTATTTGCGTTATTGCTATTTTGCATACATAGTTATGTATTTGACATGTCACTGATATGAGATAATATTTAGCCAAAGTTTCAAGGCAGTATTTAACCAAAGTTTCAAGGCAGTATTTAGCTAAAGTTTCAATATAGTATTTAGTCAAAGTTTCAAGGCGGTATTTAGTCAAAGATTTAAGGTGGTGTCTAACCAAAGTATGATATTATAATTTCAAAATATTTAAATACCATGTTATATTGTCCATAAATGTTTTGAGGTAATTTTGATTAAAGGTTTTCTTAATCAAGTTTGGACTTGCATGGGAGTTTACTTTCATGCATTATCTCAGGTGATTCATGTATTGAGTAGACCTCTGTTGTGGCTGACAAAAGTTTGTACACCATATGTTAAGGTGTATTATTCGTTGTTGCTCGCATTGGGAAGCTTGATGGATGTTTCAAAGTTAGTGACGATTTAGTGTGTTGGATTCCATGGCCACACTAGTTGACGATAGTTTTGTAATTAATATAGTCTAAGTGGGAAATTGTTAGATTTATGTGGGCTTAATTAATTACCTAAACTAGTTAATTCAGTGGGAATCTGATTGATATGGTATAACCAGTTTGGTTTGATTTGTCACATGGTATGAGATAGGTTTGGTAACTCTAATTCTATTGTAGGAAGGGTTTTAGGGTTACATCTGTATTCTATAAATACAGGGTTAGAGTCTCCACAGTCACGGTTAATCAGTTCTCTCTGCACCCATTACCAAGAGATATCAGGATATCCTCTGGAGGCTGTGGAAGACTGTGACCGAAGGATTTCGATCAAAGCTTGGACCGTCAATGAATGTATGGGAATTAATCTCTTCACAAACATGTATGTCTTTATGATTCATAGTTATTGGCTTATCTATTGTGTTCTATGGTAACTGTATGGATGAAGAATGGATTTCATGAAAACCTTAAACTCATAATATTCTAACAAGATGATCTTGCATCTCAAGTAAATCATTTTTGAAAACCTTTCAATGGTTTGATTTTAACTTTTATACGAGGGGAAAAGAAAAAAAATTGCAAATACGTTATTCTGGGAAAACTCAACACACCAGGACGCTAGTGTGCACCAGAATTTTTAATCCACCAAAAGTAAGAATTTGAACGTCGGCTTCTGAAACTGAAAATTTTCCACAACTTGTACCGGTTGATAATGCACAATAATAACCTGAAGAAGAAGAAGAGTAAGCCGCAGGGAACTTGATCGGAGTGACTATCATAGTTTGGCCGTCTTCCATTAACAGATTACAAAAGACGAGAAGAAATAGAGAATCGTTCGTTTTCGATGTTAGTGACTGGTCATTTTCTATCTTGCACCACCACTGAAAAGGACCGTTGGATCTTCTTGGTGACACATGTCGTGCATCAAAGTAAGATAGCCACCTCTTCTCCAAATACCCTCGGAGTAGAGGATTTGCATCAATGAAATCCAGTTGCATCTCATACATGAAGGAAGCTCTTGGGATCACAAAATTGGAAAGTAGACAAAACAATGAAGATAATGAATGAATATTTAAGTTTTCTTTGGCATAGTTTATATTTATATTTATAAATTATTTATTATAAATCATTATGAAAATAAATTATGAGTAATAAATAATAACCATTTGTTACAACATATAAAGAAATATTAATAAACTATCACAATGATGATAAACACCTTCTATAAATTTTAAATTATATTAATTTATATTAAATATAAATAATTACAATAAATCATATCAAACAATCAGATATGTCATAATGTATTATATAATTAATTTTAAAATACATACCAAAGAGAGAGTCTAAAGTAAGTGTGTAAAAAATTAAACCAAACCTTATATTAAAATTAAACCGAACCATTTAAACTAAAACCATGAAACTAATTATTAAATGGTTCAATTCTAGTTTGAGAAATGAAGTCGTTTAGTTAAACGGTTCGATTCTGATTTCAAGAATGAAACCGTTTAATCTAACTATTTGGAACCGTTAAAATCGATTAAACCTTTACTTTAATCCCTTCGTGGTAAATGTCTATATTTATAGAATCTATTATATTTTAATGTTTTTCCCATGGCATACTTCTTAATCCTAATTCCTTGGCTTTCCTCTACATTGTTCCTAAGTCTCTTCCTCTTCTTCATGGCAACGAAACCATTTAAAACTGAAAAATCAGAACCAATTAATAACCAGTTTTGATAAGCATTTTGAAACCGTTTAATAAATGGTTAGATTTTGATTTTACTCATTACATATCAAACCGAAACCGTTAAACCGAAATCGCATCGTTTAACACCCTTAACCTAAAGTTCTCTTTCAATTCAGAAAATGCATTTTGCCCATTTAATAGATGAAATTAAACAAGGTCATGTGTTGTCTGTGGGTTTAATCCCACATCCGATGTGTATCTAAGTTTAGGAGGATATATGACATTTGGTGACATCACAGATTGATTAATCTTTTTTCTATTGGCATGTGTTGTCTCTATCCTATCAAACACTCACTAACCACATTATAAGAAATAGAGGATTTTGATTCAAAGAGAAGGAACTAACTAATAACAATAAAATATCCCCTAGGTGATATAATATTGCTTTAAATATATTATATTAAATTTTAAACTTAATATCATATACATTTAATTTAGGGTTAATTACACAGACATCCCCTCTAGTGTAGTGAAACTACATAGAACTATCCTGCCTTTACAAAAGCTATACAGAATACCCCTCTAACAATCCTATCATACAATCTCACCCATACCGTTACTTTTAACTTAACGGCAGATGGTCAAAATTTTTTTAAGACAAAAATACCCTTACTAAGTGCATTTTTGAAAATGAAAAAAAAAATCACAAAAAAAATATATAAATGATATTGAAAAGTTTTGGAGGTAAAAAAGTCTTTTTAGCATCTAAAAAGAATAAACTCTTTTAAAAAAATTGTCTAAAAGACACTTAGTAAGGGTATTTTTGTCTAAAAAAAATTAATTTTCTACCGTTAAGTTAAAAGTAACGGTGTGGGTGAGATTGTATAATAGAATTATTAGAAGGGTATTCTGTGTAGTTTTTGTAAAAACAGGGTAGTTCTATGTATTTTCACTACAGTAAAAGGGGTGTCTGTGTAATTAACCCTTTAATTTATACTGTTTCTTCTTATGCCAATGCCAACCAATCAAAGGACAAAACTACGAATTTTACAGACAAATTTTCAATAGTTCCATCGCCATGTATAATTTTTCATTAAACATAATAGAGAAGCCAATGTTGTCATCTCCACAAAACTTAGGGATCCATATCCTCTTTTTCAAGAGAATCTGGAGGAGAGGTGGCGCCCCCATTGGATGGACGACACTTGAGGCTTGGGTGAATCTAAGTCCACCATCCGAGCTGACACCCCCCATCGGTTCAGCTTATCGGTTCGAATGGAGGGCTCGGATTCATCTGAATCCTAGGTGTCGCCTAATGCAATAGGGGTGCCACCTCTTCTCCAAATTTTCTTGGAGGAGAGGATTTGAATCCAAAACTTAGGGCTTAGTCATAATTTCTGAAACGTGAAGAATTTATAGTTTTACTGTACAGACACTATGAGTAATTTATTTTTTCTGGGAAAAAGGCTGATTATTTAGTATCGCAAAGCTTTGTGAAATGTCTCTTGTAATAAGTTCACATTTTTCTTGCAATGTGTATAATTTGATTGCCAGAGTAGGTCCATTTGATAGATATAATTATGCTTGTTGCCTCATTGGTCAAATTTCAATTTAGGTAAACATTGGAATGAATTAAAAAATTCTATAAATTGCAAAAATTTCAATCTAGTAGCATTTTTTTCTTATATTTTCTCAATTTAAATTTAATTTTAAAAATCATTGCCCACTTCTTTTGAAAAGTTGTTAAAAAACAATGCCCTACTTCTTTTGAATTGTAAGGGCCCACAAACATCTGCCAATATTATAAAATTTTATATCCTGAATCATATCTATATTTATAGTTCAGTTGTTTCTGTTGTTCATCACAGATTAGGATGATTGACACGTATGTTGGTGTAGTCCAAATGTCGGAGACGATCTCTATCCCCACTTTTGTATGCCTAAGTACATAATTCACACTCGCTTCTCCCCTTGATTTTGTGGAACCCATTGTAGATTTTGGTTATCACGTACCTATTTGCATATCGTAGGAGATTCCCTACCATGGGATTCTATGAAACCCTCTCCCAAAACACTTAAGACCCTGTATCAGCAAGAGAGATTATCTTTTTATTAATCGACTCCTACATAGAGGTTAACTCTATTAATAATTATTGGAAAAAAATTAAATTTCACCCACCCCGGCCCTACTTAAATTTTATATCATCTAACCCCCAACTTTGCAAATGATATTACTCGCTTTTTTTTCTTTTTTTTCTTTTTCTTTTTGGGTGAAGTGCATCGCTGTTAAGTTGACAAACATAAAAGTAAAAATTATCCAATTCCCCCTCCTCCATAAATTGACAGTACAATAATAATTTTGCCATTATAACTCATTACAAACTGAGTTTTCTTCATTTTTTTTTTTTTGTAGTGTTTATAGGATCAGCGGCGATCTAGAGCGGTAAACCTCTCCGGCGTCTGAAGTGGCCAGAGATCCACATCTTCATGTTTATGAAGCTTCAGTACTGCCTCTACTTGATTGCCAACACATGTAATCATTCAATGATCAACGATCCACAAAAGTATTATCCAAAAATCGAAAGGGAACAAAGAATTTCAAAAAACAGGGGACAGGATCTATATGATACATAATTAACAACAGAGGAGGAGGGGGGGGGGTGATATTATTGGAAAAGTTAAGGGTTAGGTGACATAAAAAAAAAAGTAAGGGGTTGGTGAAATTTTCCGATAATTATTTTACAGAAAATGATTATACACATAGAAAACCTTAATTATATTAATGACTGGAATATTTTGCTGTAGTATTCTATAAACTATATGTGCTTGTGCTTGAGGAAATTTTTTTTCCTGATTTTGTAAATTTGAACTCGCTGAACATAGTTAATAAGTGTACATACACCATAAGTTAGAATTAAATATATAGAGAATAATTAGTTTAGTGAAATCATAATTTAAGTAATGATTTCTTTATTTCAAAAAGTCACGTGCCTTTTGAATTACCATCCTCTTGAATTGTCATTCTTTTCTTTTAAATATTTTTCCCATATCTCCTTCTAGCTTGGGGAAGAGGGTTAGGTAAAATTTTAAAAAATAGTGAATTTTTTAATTTAATGGTAAATTAGTATTGTCATAAGTTAGTGTTTAAAATTACAAATTGACTTATTATACTTTTGATTCTGAAACCAAAGATACTAATATCTTGGCAATATTAATCTTCGTAACTATTCAACCTGGAGTTCACCCTGTGGAAGCAAGGATAGCAGTAATTGATGAATCTTCAACTAGTACATGAACAAAAACCGTGTGAGTACCGATGGACTTAATAATCTTGATTGTTACAAAGGGCGATGCTATCATATTGAGCTGGTTGTTGAAGAAAAATAAATCAATAGATTAATTAGTTAGCTCATTGACTAACCAGTTATTTATTTTGCCATGTGGGCATATTTGATGTGTCTAATCTAACAATTGGATAGATCAAATTTCATGATGGTTTAATTTAATTAAATACCCACTATTATGAGAATAATGCTCCCATCAACCTCTTGACGACACGTGGCCCATCCACCAAAAATATGTGATCTGCCACATGTCGGTACATCAAGCTACCATTAGGTCTAGCCACGAGGAGGCACACAAGGCCACCTGGTAGCCACCTCGACGTGCTTAGCCACATGAGGGATGCACTACTGCCATGCACATGAGAAAGAGTTTCCCACCTCTTGATGTTCAACCCCGTGCAGTTATATAAAGTAACAACTTCAGCATTTATTGCTCACATGCCAACACCTAATGCTACCACCTCAGCCAGTTGAAACACGTGGAAGTGCAGAAGGTCACACCAAACTACTCATATAAATTCCTCATGATTTCAAGGTAAAAAAGCAAGAAAATTTTACAGTCACACTCTCTTAATTTCACTTTGACAAAATTCACATTCAAGAACTCGTGTTTTTCATACCGAGTTCCATGTTGGTTGATTTCGATTCTAACTTAAGCATTAAAGTGGTCTTAGGATTTTCTAATCACACTCACGTATCTATCATCTTCCTGTAGATTTGAGCTAATTGGAAAGTGACAGGTGTTTGCTGACATTATTTTTGTATTAACAAGCATCTCATGTATTTTTATACATATATAACGAAACTCTTGATGTTACCATATATTCTCTCAATTTTCTGAACAAAAATAGACGATTTATATTTAAAAGATCATAAAAATGAATAACTTAGTTTTATCTTGTGTTTATGAGAAACATCGCGTTACTTTGTTACTTGGATAACTATTAATAAAAAAATTCACAATTTGATAAATAAAAACTCTTAAAGAGCATTTGAAACTACCGTTTTCCAACTTATTATTTTATTGGAAATTTTCATCTGATAGTCAAATCTTGATTACTCTTATTTTAATCTTACTTCATAATACAATTCCAAATGGTCTCTAGTAGGGTTGCAATAGGGTCGGGTTGGATCAAGTTTTTCAAAACCCTAACTCTAATCCTGGCTATTTAAACTTAACCTTAATCCAATCCAACTCTGTTAGGGTCAGAAAATATACAACCCTAACTCTGACCCTGGCAGGGTTGGGTCTAATCCTAACCTACCCTGATTGACCCTGACAGGGCCGGGTTGGGCTGGGTTAACCCTGATTTAGGGTTGGAATGACCATGATTGACCCATAAACATACAACAAATTGTCAAATAACATATATATATAACAATTATAACTTAAAAATATAACAAACACAAATATATATATATATATATATATATATATATATATATATATATATATATATAGGGTCGGGCTAGATTGGGTTCAACCCAGGGGGTCAACCCTAACTCAACCCAACCCTGTCAGGGTTGATCAAAATTTGAACCCTAACCCAACCTTATCAGGATTTGGGCCGAGTTCAACACTGCCAGGGTTCAGGACGGGTTTGAACGGGTTCGAATTGTCAGAGTAAAACTTGCACCCCTATTCTCTAGTTAATGTAAGACACGCAACTTCTATTTCATTATTAATAAGGTTATATATATATATATATATATATATATATATATATATATATATATATATATATATATATATATATATATATATATATATATATATATATATAGAGAGAGAGAGAGAGAGAGAGAGAGAGAGAGAGAGAGTAATAACATTTAGAGGGCACCTTCATCAAAACACTTTGAGAGTAAAAAAAAAAAAAGAAGTCATTTTCATGGCCCGAATGCCTCCATGCATGGTTCAAGTAATCGTTACCAGATTCATTGATTTGTTTCGGTTTTGGACATGATCGATCTTTAATTTAATATTACTTTATTATAATTTTAAACAGATTGGTCACATGCCAGTTTTCCATTTGACTTGTATACCGATCCAAACCAGGTCAAATTGATTTTAGTCATGGCCGTCACCATATACCTAAATTTAAAACCTTACTCCCAAATCTACCTATCTTCGACCATGTGAATGGATGATTTGGTTGTTCTAATCATTTGCCAGGTAGATCATAGTCTAAATTAGAGACATATCTACTTGCGTAACCTAATTCAATCATTAATCTTTTTATGTAGTGTGTCTTCAGGACTCTTTCTTGGTTCCTCCGTTGAGAATTGAAACTTGTCCAAACTAGTAGCGGCTCTCCTAATAATTAATAACAAAGGTTTCCATGGCCATTTCAGGTTCAACAATTACTAGTTTCCTTTGACCTCCTGAGATCTCATGCTTGTTTTTCTGAACCTTCTTCCAAGAGTGTGGCCTTTTTGTTTTTCATAAAATCCAAAAGCTTAGAGAAGCAACACCGTCATAAGGAAGGATTTATTAGTAATGAATCTTGGTTTCAACCACTTGGAATTAATTTTATATATATATATATATATATATATATATATATATATATATATATATATATATATATATATATATAGGATTTATTATTTAATATATCTCGAATTAAACCGCAACCAGCCAATTTACACTGTTGATTGTGACCTAAATTTTTTAGCAGTATAGGACTTGGTCATTGATATCAGTATAGATATGAGTATTAGTCATTATTGATCAAGTAGGGACCATTAAGTTGATGTGATATGCACCTTTTTGGTATTGGTCAGTAATGGTTAGTATCGGCCATGTGTCGACCAAGTATTGGGATCCATTCTGATTCAATGATCCATCCTGTATTGGTTGGTCACTATGGATACCGATACGAATTGGACAATAAGTGTTGAGCACAGGTTGACACTGAGAGGGGGGTGAATCAGTGTCTTTAAAAATTCTTCTAAATAATTCCTTGAAGACGCGTTGTCCTGAGTTGACACTCTACTCACTGACCACAACTACATTATCACAAAAGCAATCACCAACACACAATCGTATACACAACCACATCGCTATCATAGAGTGGTCAGGTCTACCACGTTATGCACACCCATCTTGCAAGTTATTTCATGCACTTCACAAGATACAAAATAAATACAGTCCACAACACAAGATATACGTGGTTCATCACCATAGTATGTAATGGCTAGTACACATAGTAATGCCCTACGGGCTCCGTATATACTCAATACATTTCTTTTTATTGTCTACATAGTAGGGAGTACATACATCCAATTTACCTAGTATAAAACTAGGAGGGCACACATGTGCTAGAAATTCAGGTATCAAGTACCAGTATTCAGCACATACTGCACACCACACTTAACCCGCACCCACGAGAAGCAAGTAATATAATGAACGGGCTTATATCGGTGCCCTACAATGAAAACTCATACAAACTTCATTCCCCAACCCAAATGCAGTCTAGGTATTCTCATAGACATTTCATTAAATACCTCATAGTCTATGAAATATAATAAAATAGAGAAATGCTCAAGTGGATTATCTTTTGTTGATAACTCCACAATCGGATGCTCACTTTATGTAAGGAAGTCCAAAATCGGGTTCTTCAATCTTCAAAGATGTCATAACAAGCTCCATTTTGTTATTTGATATTTTTACAAACACCTTGAGTGCATACCTCCTTTTTACAAACTCAAGAACACCATTAATATAACAAGAGAGCCTCACCATGTTCTTGTATGTCTTCAATAGACTCAATGACACCTCACACAACCCATAGAGTATAAATGAGAGGAAGTAATCTTCAATACTAGATCAAACCAAAACCTTAACTTGGTATTTTAGTCAAAACAAAAAAAGCTTCTTCTACAAGCTCTCATTACCTCCACTAATGGCTCACAACCATTCTCAAGCTTGTAATAGACCCCCAATGATCTCCATAAAGGTTGGTATAGATATTCAATCCATTAGAATTCACCAAAACCTTCCAAAAGAGATTTTTTGCGCAAACACCCGAGGCTCTACTCGGTTTTTTTTTGTTCCCAGCAGCTCCAACTCTTCCAACGAAGGTGACAATTTGAATCACCTAATTTGGAGTAATAATAGAGGAGATATGTTGATTTAAAGATGATGCAATCAGATATCACAAAAAAACATTTTCCCGCATGTGTACGTATACATGAGAAGCACCATAACAGTCACTTAAGTGACTCAATTTTGCATGTGCTAATTAAGCGATCCCATGTAGCAGCAGTGCATTAATTTTCATGCATCATGTACTAAGATATCACAAAAAAGCATCTTCTCGCATGTGTACCTATTTTGCATGTGCCAATTAAGTGATCTCATATAGCGGCAGCACATTAATTTCCATGCATCCGATCTTCCTTACATGTCTTTCACCATAGGATTAGAACAAATGTTTCATGATCAACCAAAAATATGTTACTCCCAGCCAATAAAGGACTAGCGCAGGAATCTTAACGCCATCAACAAGCAGTACTTGATCCCGCATTTTCTCAGACCGTCCGATTGGGATTTCTGCGTTGAGACTCCATTTAGGCCATTGATATGGCTTCTTTTACTTTCTGTTTTGTCGAAAATACCCCCAACAATTTTATCATTGGCCTTTGTAACTGGGTTTGATGAGGACAAAACTCATCTCAGCAAGACACTTCCAGAGAGCTTTTCTCTCTCCTAGAATAGTGTCGAATAGGTGGAGTGCATGCTAGTTCTTGCAGGAGAGCATGGCCAAGGACGTGCGACTATGGTCTACGGGCCTTGCTGCCTTGTGGCCTTTGTTGCTACGGACCCATGCGGCATGGCCTTGTGACACGGCAGCTAGCTTGTGGCTAAGCCATGTGGCTGCTGCTGTTGGGTGCTGTCATGCGGCTTGGGCTGCTGCTTGGTGGTGCCTATGAGCTGCTGTGGCATGGCCAAGTGTCATGGCTAGCTGGCCACCTCACCCGTGGGTCCCACTCACAGTCCTTCTCTCCTTTTATTCTCTCTTTTCTTTCATTCTCTTTAGTCAAATGCTTGCCACATCATTCTCTCTCTTCTTTTCTTTCTTAATATTTTCTCTCTCTTCCTTCACTCTTCATTATATGCTTGTTAAATGCCGCATCACTAGAGATTGCAACACATCATCAATGGGGCCCATTGTGGGATCTAGTGTCACCTTAGTGGGGTCCACCCACTTTCTCTCTTTAGAATTTTTCTCTTTATTTTCTCGCTCTAGATCAAACAATCCATATCATTTGAGAGACCGACACTCTGTAGAACACTATAGAACATGTCCAAGGCTTCTCCATCACTGCCACTTATACAGATACTCTCTCTCCTGCACTGACACTCTCTCTCCTCATTTCTCTGATTGTAAACTCAACTATGCTGCCACCTTAGCCAAGTTACCAACAATGACAACACATGGACAACAATAAGGTCAATCGGATCCAAATACCTAAAACCATGGTATATAAATGGCTATGCAAGAAACAACTGCCCATGCTACTAACCAATGATTGGAATTCATTCTATACACATATCCATATATTAGTATACATACAAAGTGATTCCAAGACAGAATCACCAACTTAACCAACTGCACAAGCTAAGACCTGTCGCACCCCATGCCGCTCTGTGGACAAGATTTCTAGATGGAGAAGGCGGCTAACCACTTTCGTTGAAGTAAACTATAAAGTCCACTGCTAAAACATGGCAGATTTCATGTTGGAGCAAGGAAAGAGAGCAGAACCAGCGAGGAAACAGGGGATGGAAGAAAAAAATTTGTTTTTAATTTCAGGGTCGTTGTCCAATTTCTCCCATTGGATCATCCGTCTTTGAATAACAAAATTCATTTGACAAACCATCACGTTTCTGGAATTCTCACATATCAACTGTGAAGAACGATCATCCCAAGCTTCCTATTAATTAATTAAGTACTTATCTTCCTCCTGAAAGTCTGAAACCTATGATTGAGATAACAGGTAACCCTCCAAATACCAAACAGAGAGAGAAAGATGAAGCTTCAATCTGGGTTTTTGATCTTAACAGTAGTAGTGTTGTTTTTCTCAATTGCAGCTGCAAATTCAGTCTGTGCTGTCAACACCAGTACCTCTACATGTCCGTTGGATCTGGGGTATGTTCAGACGATCCCTTGGGATGATTCAGCTTGCAGAAACTACCATCTGAACACAAGCTAAAATGGAACAACCAGCAATTGTTGCCAGACCCTTCTCAGTCTTTATGGAATCGCTTTTTCTCAGCGTCTCAAAGATACATCCCTCTTCCAGCTCCCAAACCTCAATACCTCCATAGCTTGTCTCAATACCTTCCAATCCGAGCTTAATTCCCTCTCTCTCTCTCCCTTCAGATCTAGTTTCCTCCTATCTTAACCCTAATTAGAGATGGAAACGGATCGAATTCAGCCCGATACCACATTGAGCCGGCTGTTGAAGAAAAAAAATCAATATATTAATTAGTTAGCTCACTGGTTAATCAGATATTTATTTTGCCACATGGGCAATTGATGTATCTAATCTGACAATTGGATAGATCAAATGTCATGGTTTAGTTAAATTAAATACCCAATATTATGGGAATAATGTTCCCATTGACCTTTTGATGACACCGTGTCTGCACAAGTGGCCCATCCGCCAAACGATATGTGATCTGCCACATGTTCATACCTCAAGCCACTAGGTAGCCACCTTAGCAGGTCTAGCCACGAGAAGCCACGCAGGGCCACCTGGCAGCCACCTCCACGTGCTTAGCCACGTGAGGGATGCACTACTGCCATACACAAGAGAAAGGGTTTCTCACCTCTTGATATTCAGCCACGTGCAGCTATATAAAGCAGCAACTTCAGCGTTCATTGGTTACATGCCAGCACCTAATGCTACCACCTCAGCCTGTCGAAACACGTGAAAGTGCACGAGGTCACCCCAAACTTCTCATAATTCTAATGTTAAAAAGGACGAAAGTTTTACATTCACGCTCTCTTAATTTCATTCCGTTGAGCTCCATATTACATGATTTCGATTCTAACTTAGGTATTGGAGTGACCTCAAGGATTTCAAACCCACCCACATGTGGGTATCAACTTCTTCCCATGCAGATTTGAGCTAATTGACAAGTGACGGGTGTTTGCCAATGTCAACACCCACTTAGTATTAACAAGTATCTCATGTATTTTCATATATATATAACGATAATCTAAAAATTACTATATACTCTCTCAACTTTCTGAACAAAACTAGATGATTTAAATTTAAAGGATCATAAAAAATGAATAACATAATAGCTTTATCTTGTGTTTATGGAAAACATCACATTCCTTTGTTACGTGAATAATTATTAATTAAAAATTCACAATTTGATATATAAAAACTCTTAAAAAAGCATGTGAAACTACTGTTTTTCAACTGATTATTTTGTTGGAAATTTTCATCTGATAGTCAACTCTTGATTACTCTTATTTTAATAATAACTTCATAATACAATCCAAATGGCCTGGGATCCACATCGTCTCTCGCCTGGGTTTGGGCGGGAGACTGGGCGGTCCGGATGGATGGCCGCCATGTGGCACTCGGAGGGATCCGAGCCCTCCATCCGAGCCGACCCCTCAGTCGGCTCAGCTTGTTGACTGGGCGGTCGGCTCGGATGGAGGGCTCGGATCCCTTCGAGTGCCACATGGCGGCCATCCATCCAGACTGCCCAATTTCCCGCCCAAACCCAGGCGGGAGACGATTTCTGTCGAATGACCTGTACATATATGTAAGACACACAACTTTTCTTTCTTTATTAATACGGCATAATCATTCTCTTATCCAAAAATATTTAGAAAAATAACATTTAGAGGCACCTTATCAAAACATTTTGAGAGCAAAAAAGTTCATTTTCATGGCCTGAATGCCTCCGTCTATGATTCAAGTAATCGTTATTAGATTTATTGATTCATTTCGGTTTTGGATATGATAGATTTTCGATTTAATCATATTTTAATATTATTTTAATATAGATCAGTCATATGTCAGTTTTCTATTGGACTTGTATATTGATCCAAAACCGAATCAAATTGATTTTAGTCACGACCGATACTATGTACCCGAATTTAAAATCTTACTCTCATGTCCACCTATCTTTGATCATGTGAATGGATGATGTGGTTGTTCCAACCACTTACTAAGTAAATCATAACTAATAAATTAGTGACATATCTACTTACATAACCTAATTCCATATATATATATATATATATATATATATATATATATATATAAAGATCCCATGGCTATTTCAAGTTCACATTTACTTTATTTCCTTTGACCTCTTGAGATCTCAGGCTTCTGTCCTCCAATATTTTGGCCATTATCTTTTTCATAAAAACCAAAAGCTTAGAGAAGCAACACCGTCATTGGAAGGGTTTTTTTTTACAACATTATTATAAGTAATGAATTTTGGTTTCAGCACTTGTAACTGATTATATTAATCGATTTTTTTTTATTTATTATTTAATATATCTCGAACCAAACCGCAACCAGCCAAGCCAATTTACACTCTTGATCGTGATCTATATTTTTTTAGTAGTATATCACTTGGTTATGATATCAATATCAAATATGGGTATCAGTCACTGTGGATCAAGTATGGACCATTATGTTGATGTGGTATACACTTTTTTATTGGTCAGATATTGGTCAGTAATGGCTAGTATTGGCCATGTGTTGACCAAGTACTGTTCTCCACTCTGATTCAGTTGTTCGTCATGTATCAATTAGCCGTTGCGGATATTGATATGGATTGGACAATAAGGCTGATAGTATCCAGATACCTAAAACCATGGTATAGAAATAGTTTTGCAAGAAACAATTGCCCGCGTCGCGATCCAATGGTTAGAGGTCATTCCGCACGCATATCTATATATTAGTATGCAAACAAAATGGCTTCAGGGGTAGAATCACAAATCGAGATCCTCTATAATGACTGTTAAGGGACAAATACGCTGATGCACTTTGAGCGACTAGAATCTCACTGCCAAGCGAGAACCACAATTACCAGAATAACCATCTTGACCATCTGCACGAGTTTGAGACCTGTCGCACCCCCACGCCGCTCTGTGGACAAGATTTCCTTTTGGCGAAGGCGGCTAACCACTTTCAGTTGAAGTAAAGTATAAAGTCCACTGCTGAAACATGGCAGTTTTCGTGTTGGAGCAAGGAAAGAGAGCAGAACCAGCGAGGAAACTGGGGAAGGAAGAAAAAAAATTTGTTTTTAATTTCAGGGGTCGTTGTCCGATTTCTCCCATTGGATCATCCATCTTTGAATAACAAAATTCATTTGACAAATCATCACGTTTCTGGAATTCTCTCATATCAACTGTAAGGAACGATCATCCCAAGCTTCCTATTAATTAATTAAGTACTTATCTTCCACCTGAAAGTCTGAAACCTATGATTGAGATAACAGATAACTCTCCAAATCCCAAACAGAGAGAGAAAGATGAAGCTTCAATCTGGGTTTTTGATCTTAACAGAAGTAGTGTTGTTTTTCTCAATTGCAGCTGCAAATTCAGTCTCTGCTATCGACACCAATTCCTCTACATGTCCTTTGGATCTGGGCTATGTTCAGACGATCCCTTGGGATGATTCAGCTTGCCGAAACTACCATCTGAACACAAGCCAAAATGGAACAAGCAGCAATTGTTGCCAGACCCTACTCAGCCTTTATGGAATCGCTTTTTCTCAGCGTCTCAAGGATACATCCCTCTTCCAGCTCCCAAACCTCAACACCTCCATAGCTTGTCTCAATACCTTCCAATCCGTGCTTGATTCCCTCTCTCTCCCTTCAGATCTCGTTTCTTCATGTCTCAACCCTATCCAATTTGTTATCACTCCAAACACCTGTGCAGGAATTGAAACCAAGCAAGATTGGAATAACAAACTCGGAAACACTACGGTTCTAAATTCTGGATGTTATTCAGATCTCTCTGGTACTGTCTGTGATGCCTGCGTTGCAGCCGGCCAAACGGTTCAAGCCGATTTAACTGCTCTTGATGGTAACACGTCTCATGCCACTAATTGCTGGTATTTCACAATTCTCTACGCCGGTGGAATTGTCAATGAATTTGGGCCAGCGAACGTCGACACTGCGTCCTGCATTTTTGGGCTCCCAATTGCTTCTTCCAATAATGGAAGCAGCGGGGCTCTGGTGCCTGCTTTAATTGGTTCTGGTGTGGCTGTGGCTATTCTGCTTATTTTCTGTTTATTGGGTTTCTGTGTCTGGTGGCGTAGGTTCAGGAAAGGTAATCAAGGTGCTGGGTTCGATGTTGAGGAGCAACTGGGATCGACACCTCGGTTGCGACACAATAATGTCTCAGTCTGGTTCAAGATTGATGAGCTTGAGAAAGCTACAAATAATTTTTCAGAGAAGAATTTGATTGGGAGAGGTGGGTGTGGAGTTGTATACAGAGGAATCTTATCAGATGGTACTACAGTTGCTGTGAAAAAGATCATGGAATCAGATTTTCAAGGGGATACAGAGTTCTGCAATGAAGTTGAGCTCATCAGCAATCTGAAACACAGGAATTTAGTCCCCCTCAGAGGCTGCTGTGTTACAACAGAGGAAGATGATAAAGAGAGAGGCCAACAAAGGTACTTGCTCTATGAGTTCATGCCAAATGGGAACCTTGAAGATCATCTGTTCGGTACAATGATGAAGAAACAACCTCTAAGTTGGCCTCAGAGGAAGAGTGTAATATTGGATGTGGCTAAGGGCCTTGCCTATCTTCACTATGGTGTGAAGCCTGCAATATATCACAGAGACATTAAGGCTACCAATATACTGTTGGATGCAGATATGAAGGCTAGAGTGGCAGACTTTGGGCTGGCCAAGCAAAGCAGTGAAGGGCAGTCTCATCTCACAACCAGAGTAGCTGGTACCCATGGTTACTTGGCGCCGGAGTACGCACTCTATGGCCAATTGACTGAGAAAAGTGATGTTTATAGCTTTGGTGTGGTTATATTGGAGATAATGTGTGGGAGGAAAGCATTAGATTTATCATCCTCAGACTCACCAATGTCATTCCTGATTACAGACTGGGCATGGACACTCGTGAAATCAGGACAAGTAGAAGAAGCTTTGGATCCTTCACTACTGAAAGATGGGGATGCTGCAAATCCCAACCTGAAGGCAATTATGGAGAGATTTGTGCTGGTTGGGATTCTGTGTGCTCATGTCATGGTCGCTCTAAGGCCTACAATCTTGGATGCATTAAGGATGCTGGAAGGAGACATTGAGGTACCTTCAATTCCAGACCGGCCGTTGCCTCTTGGCCACCCATCATCGCGATACAGTGATAGAACCACCTTCAGTATATCCCCCTCCTTGAGCAGTCCACTGCTAAACATGAAAGACATGCTCAGGTAATCAAAGGGAAGAGTCTAGGATTTGTACATAGTTCAGAGCAGTCATTCCTTTTAGGTGAATTGTTTATCTTCATTATGACAACATGTATATATGAGGGTAACAATAGCATTTCATTTATTCTTAAATTTTTCCAGTTCATTAAATGTATCCAATTCTGGAACGTCTCCAAGGCAAAAGGAAAAGAAACTACAGTGAATTAGACAAGAAAGATTACCAAGAGTGGTGCCCTTTTGGAATTGGATGTTCTCATGTTCAGCTATATCCTTGCAATAGTCACATGTTCATAGGCTTTGATCTTGTGTTCTTCATCTGGTTTTTGTTGGCCTTGTATATAGTCTTCAGGTTCAGTACTGCATATACCATTCCCTATTGCATTTACATGGGAGTTTCCTTTCTTCTTCTTCTTTTTAATTAGAACAATACATGGTAGTTTCAGAAAGAGATCAGGAGGATTTTTTCAGAAGTACAAATGAACTTGAATTTGTGGACAGATGACCTTCAGAAAATCAATGTTGATCATATTGATTACATGAAAGTCCACATGTACCCTTTAATACTTGAAAAGAACACCTGTATATTTTCTTAATGATGAATGAAATATATTATTGCTTTTGCGTGGAAAAAGGGGAAGAGAAGGGGGGTGGGGCGGAGGGAGGGAGGAGAGATGGAACTGAGTCTGTAGCCAATGAACCACAAAGAGAGTTAATTGGAAAATAGGAATTTCATAACCATGCCCACTCACAAGAGCAGTTATATTAGTGATTATGTAATTCTTAATTTTTATTATAAATAAAGGCTGAATGGTCCCTAATAGATCATCCAAGCATTCAGTCCACTACTGATTGTTAACATGGTATCACAGCTAGAAACCTAATCTCGGTAGTTGCTGCCCTCCATCTCTACCTCGATTAAAACATGAGATAGTATTCTTGAAGATCAAAAATTGTTGTTTCCCTCCGGCAATTTGTTTTTTTTTTGTTTGAAGATCTAGTTCTCCCTCCATATCGAAGGTCGACTCTTCTCCTATTGAAGATCTAATTTCGCAATTATTGGAAAGCTTATATCATCATCTCCTGCTGGATTGAATTCTTTTCCATTCCTGACCAGATCAAGATTCCTGAATTTTTGGATCGAGAGCCCTGATTTTTTGGATTCAGATTCCTGTTCATCAACATTTTTTCAGGCTCAGGTTACAGCAGCAGTTCTTTATTCAGTATCTTTTTTATCTGATTCATCATTACAGCAGCGTTACCTCATGATTGAAGTCAATTTTGGTTATTTTATAGTGTGCGAAATCTGAAGAATTTTTTCTGGTACCAGTTTCTTCTAAACAGATTGTTTTTTTCTGTTCTGAGTTCTGGTTCATCACACAAGCTCGATATTGCATTTCTGATCAGGCTGATCTTTATTTATTTTATTTTATTTATCAGAATTCTTCTGGTTCAACATATCTAATCCACATCACAGCTTTCTTTAATTGTTTTACTTCTGATAAATATATGTTATTACTATGTCAAATGTTACTACTGTCTCTTCAGTTTCTGATGGACAGAATCGTAATGAGTACCTTCCTTTTGCTACTACTTCCATCAAGTTTGATGGAACCCATTATTTACTTTGGTTTTGATCAACATATCTGACCATTGATGGTCGAGGCTTCACAAGACATCTCTCTAGTATGACTGTGAAACCCTCTGCAGCTGGTTCTACTCAGGATCGTTGGATGTCTCATGACTCTTTAGTTATGTCATCATGACTCTTTAGTTATGTCATTTCTCCTCAACTCTGTTACCAAATATTTCTGGAAGCTATCTTCAATTAAACTCTGCCACTTAGATCTGGATGCCTATCAAGAAAACTTATGGTCAGTTAGGGAATAATGCTTAGGTGTATCAATTACGTAAGAAAATTCATGACACCACTTAGAAGGAACTGTCTATCTCTCAGTACTATGCTGAACATCAAAGTTTATGGCAAGAACTCGATCATTATGCTGATTACCAGCCTGCCAATGCCGTAAATATCTCCTCCTACAAGAAGCATGTTTATTAGATTCGAGTCTATGATTTTTTGGCTGGGTTGACTATTGAATATGATCAAATTCATGTTCAGGTTTTAGCAAATCTCCCTTTACCACTTTGAGCAGTCCTATACTTCGGTACATACTGAGAAGAGCTACAGATCTGTTATGCGTCAGTCTCCTACTACTGATCGTTTAACTTATAAAGTGTCTCTCGTTCCATCCCTACTATTGATGGATCTCCACGCTCCGGTCACAGTACCAAAGAGGTAATCAAGTGTGAACATTGTGGCAAACTTTGGCACACGAAGGTTACGTGTTGGAAATTTCATGGGAAACTGGCTGACTTTGAAGCCAAACGTGGTAATGGACGCTCCAAGAACGAGGCCAACCACACTGAGACAGTTACCCCTACTAGCAGTTCTGACGTTGGTCTTTTCCAGATGAACTCTAGGCTTTTCATCTGCTTCTCCAAGCTTTTTCCATTGCATCTTCTTATGTCACTTCTCCTCCATGTTCAAATTTTGTCTATTCGGGTATTTCCTTTGGTGGTCATTGTTCATCGGAAGTCTTTAGTCCTTGAATCATTGACTCCGGTACCACTAATCACATGATTGGATCCTTCAGCCTATTTCAGCAATAATCTCCATCCTCAAGGAAAGATAAATTTGAGTGGTTGATGGGACTCTCTTATCTGTCTCTGAAAAGTGTTCTATTTGTTGTTACTCTTCTCTTACATTATCTTCTATTTTACATATCCCTGATTTTACTAGAAATCTACTTTCTATTAGTAGCCTTACTAGGGATTTAAACTGTAAAGTCACCTTTTTCCAACCTATTCCATTATTTCTGCAGCAATGATCGCAGAAGCCAAATCCGGTACAGAATTTCCCCTGGATCTTAAGGAAAGGGTGCTCCAAAACAAGCTTTGTTTATTGGTTATTGGCCTTCCCTCGAGTACCTGTAACCGCTGACCTTTGGTAACGCTAGGTGCTCGTAGATCAGCTTAGACATAATTGGGCACAGAAGCCTTGTCTTTGTTGTTCTGGCACGCTAGCCGTTGCTTGGTTTTGGCGTGCTAGCCGTTGTATATAGTCGGGCCCTTCTTCGCTACCATTGTCTCCTTGTCAGGGCGGCCGTTAGGCTGCCCGGTTTCAGTCACCTTTCAATGGCTCCCTTAATGTATGTGCCAGGAAGTGTATGAAGAAGCGTGTTTTTCAGGATCTAGCGATAGGGAAGATGATTGGATGTTGTAAGGTGCATGGTAGTCTCTATTTGCTCGGCAATGGTTCTCCTCCACTGGAATTGCCTCCACCAGTTCATCATCTAGACTCGACTTCCACAAATCTCCATCAGTGGCATTGTCGTTTAGAGCATTCCCCATTGGGACTTTATCTCATGTTTTCCCTCATTTAGTCAAACAATGTAATAAGGATGAGTTTTTTTTTAGGTTTATATTTTGGTCAAATAAATTCGTTCTAGTTATTTACTTTTAAAATAAAAGAAGTGTTTCCCCTTTCCATTTGGTTCATTTCGATGTATGGGGTCCTGCTCGTTGTGCTTCATTTCTAATCATCGTTATTTGTGACATTCATTGACTGTTACTCTCGCACGACATGGGTGCACATGATGCAGCATAAAAGTGAGGTGTTCTACTTTTTTCAGCTCTTCCATACCATGGTCTGCACTCAGTTCAATGCTACCATCAAGATTTTATGAAGCGACAATGGCCGCAATTATCTTGAGGGCCAATTTCAAACCTATTTGGCAGACTCTAGGATCCTCCATCAAACTAGATGTGTTGACATGCCAGTCCAAAACGGGGTGGCCAAAGGGAAGAATCACCATCTCCTAGAGGTGTCCCGTACTCTCATATTTGTCAGCTATGTTCCGTTTCAGTATTGGAGTGATGTTGTCCTCACCACCATCTATCTCATCAACAGTCTTGTAAGACCCGCACTCCGAAAACCCTGTCTAACCTATGTTTCACATCATGACAGGTCTTCCAATCATAACTGGACCAGAAGATGAGGCCGGGTGACGAACCACGGCATCCAGGTACGAGAAACGATCCTTCAAAGCCAAGTTTTCTCATACCGGTCTCACATACCGGCTGCACTCTAAGTGAGACCGGTATGTCCAACTGCTATGTGTGCGCGAGTGTAGACGGACTCCAATGGGTCCCACACTCTGAACCCAAGTTTAGGAGATCTTTTAGACCTTCCTAGAATGGTCTCCCACTCTATATATGCATCCTTCCTTCTCCTTAAATCATTTCCAAACACTCTCAAACCCTAGAGCTGTCTAGAAGAGATTTGAGAAGGAACAGAGAGGAAGGAGGCTGTTCGTAAAGGGATTTTCTATTGGAGGAGAACACCATCATTCAACAAATACTTGTAAGTGCTCTAACTCTGTAGCAATGTTTGGTTTACTATTAAAATTGTGAAATGACATATTGATCCAAAACCTAGATCTGTAGAACCCTGGTTCTCTTTGAGTTTCATTTTGAGAAGAATGGGAACGTCGTTCTACTAGGTTAAGCAGCTAATTATATAAACCTAAGTGACTAAACAGGTATCGTGACCTTAGAATGGTTTAGGAATAACCCTGAAACCAAGCCGAGGACCGACGGGAGAGGGAGGTCCAAGAACGGACACTTGGACCCATACCGCAGGACATACTGGCTGAACGAATAGGTCCTGCGGTATGCTATACCATAGGTTATACCAGCTGGACTCAAGTCCTGCGGTATGCCCATGCGGTATATACCACAGGGCATACCGACTGGACAAAAAGTCCTGCGGTACGGTTCTACGGTATATACCGTAGGCACATACCAGCTGGACTATAGTCAGATCAGTAATGCCCTGTTGAGCAAGACTGGTATGCCTGTTCGAAGCCTATTTGTTGGCCAGACTTGGGTCTGACCAACTGGAACCTTGTAAACTTAATTCTAACTATTGAATAACGTCGTGTAGGACTTGTAGACGACGTGAGTAGACTCTGTAACGCAAAGCGGACTTGAAATCACGTGTCAGGTAAGGGACAAGACCCCAAACCTTAATTAACTAATAATGGATAGTAAATCTTTGCTTCTATAATCTGTTTGATTGTTGTCTGTGCATTTTTACATGTCATCCTGTTATTTATTTTATTATCTGTTTATGCATATCCGTATGCTAGAAATGTGATTATTTTGACATATGAATATTTTCGTTAGTGTGTGAAATGTGAAGGAGAGTGTAGCTGTCACACTCCAATTCTGACTGAACCAGAAATGTGAGTGAACCGTCTCCAAACTATGGCTCACACCAGGATCTCAATAGACAGTGTCAATAAACCATTCAAAGCAATCTAACCATAATCAGAGAATAATAAATAGCAACAGATTTAAATAAATAAGTGAACCGAGATTTCTATTTATAAATAAATAACTAATCAATTATTCCGTCATCCACAACATAAATAAGTAAATCCAATACATTGTTTATAACCAAGGGAAAGAATAAATAAAATCCTAAAGAAACACACAGTAAGAACACTCGCATGAGGCATCATGCTCGTCCTCCACTGTCTGTGTATCTATAGCAGCCACTATCCCATAAGTTGGAACAGCCATAAAGCCCTCAACAGTATAACCTGCATCAACATCTGAAAAATAGTATATATATACGGGGTGAGCTCACAACTTATCTCAGTAAAGTACAATTCCAATGCAACATACAAAATGCATGAGATAACATTACAATTGAGTCAGGTATAACTTGCAAAGTGCTATGGTAAGATTTGGCGGCCACTGCACCTCCATGCACGAGAGTGTGAGCACACCCGACAATCAGGCTCTGATCCACATTACTGTTCTTGCCCCACATCACTCACTCCGGTATAGAAATAGAGCTAGAGTCTGGCAGGCAGGCAGAGCCACCATCCCACGTCCTCCCCCTGATACCCTATACCGCACTAACACCTAAACCCTTGTTGGAATGGGCTTGCAAGTGGGTTCCGTTTCTAACCAGTCCTATATGTCATCACAGTATCTATGACCTTACCCCAGCACAGCTCCCTATGACATATAGATAGGGCTCGAGTATGGTGGGTAGGCAGAGCCACAATTCCACGTCCTTCCCCTGATACCCTATTGACACCAAGCTCACTAAGGTAGACGATGATACTAAAAGGTGTCAATGTGAGGATATATCCAGGGCTCTACTCCCCTTCACACCGTACATTAACGAAAACAATCACATGCCTAAACAACCATCATCCTAGCATACGAATATGCATGAACAGATAATAAAATTTAAATAACAGGATGAAATGTGAAAATGCACAGACAACAATCAACAGTTATAGATTCAAGTATGATTACAACGGTTTACTGTCTATTATTAATTAATTAAGGTTTGGGGTCTTGTCCCTTACTTGACTTGCGATTGCAAGTCTCCTCTGTGTTACAGAGTCCACTCATGCCGTCCACAAGTCCTACACAACATTGTTCATCAATTAGAATTAGGTTTTTACAAGGTTCCTATTGGCCAGAACCTACAAGGTTCTAGTTGGTCAGAACCAAGTCTGACCAACAATAGGCTTCGAAAAAACATACCGGTCTTACTCTAGTGGAGCCAGTATATGCCTGCGGTATATACCGTAGGACCATACTGCAGGACTTTTTGTCCAGTCAGTATGCCCTGCGGTATATACCGCATGAGCATACCACAGGACTTGAGTCCTATCGGTATACCCTACGGTATAGCATACCGCAGGACCTATTTAGTCCAGTCGATATGTCCAGCGGTATGGTCCAAGGGTCCGTTCTCGGACCTCCTTTTCCCGTCGATCCTCGACTTGGTTTCAAAGTTCCTCTTAAACCATCTAAGGTCAAGATACATGTTAGGTTTAGATTGTTTATCATTTAACCTCATAGAATGACGTTCCCATCCTTCTCGGAATGGATCTTGATGAGGAACTAGGGTTTTACAGTTCTAGGGTTTTGGATCAATACACCGTTTCACGGCTCTGATCCGTAACCCCATCATTGTTATAGAGGTAGAGCACTTACCGGTGTTTTTTGAATGGTAGTGCTCTCCTCCAACAAAAAATCCCTTCTAGAACGGCCTCCTTCCTCTCTGTTCCTTCTCAGATCTCTTCCAGACGGCTCTAGGGTTTGAGAGTGTTTGGAAGGGATCCAAGGAGAAGGAAGGTCTCATATATAAAGTGGGAGACCATTCTAGGAAGGTCTCCTACGTCTAAAGATTTTCTAAACTCGGATTGGAAGTGTGGGACCCACTAGAGTCCATCCACACTCGGGCATACATATCGATTGCACATACCGGTCTCACTCAGAGTGTAGCCGGTCCTGAGACCGGTATGTGAAAACTTGGTTTTTAAGTGTCATTTCTCATAACTGGATGCCATGGTTCATCACATGTGTAAGGCCTGCACTCCATGAACCCTCTAAACCTTTAATTCATGTCGTAATAGGTCTTCCAATCATCACCGGACCAGACGGGACAAGCGGATGACAATCAGGTACTAAAACGGACCAAAAAGTATGATATTTTTCATACCGGTCTATGGTACCGGTCGACCAGTATGTCTGCGCGGGCAGACTGGCTAGATCCGAAAATGGATCTCTGCAGGTCCCACTTTCCAATTCTCGAGCCTAAGGACTTTCCTAACGTAAGGAAACTTTCTAAACTCTATCCTAGTCTATTTAAGGATCCTTAAACCTCCTTAGAACTCTTTCATTGATCCTCACATACCCTAAAGAGGAGAAAGAGATCGAAGAAGGAGAAAGAGCTAAGGAAGGAGGGAGAGGAGCCGCCGTTTGCCGTTGGATGAAGAACACCATAATTGCGAACCAACGGTAAGTGCTTGAACCTTCCTCTAAGTTAAGCATTATAGATTATTAGTCATGAATTGATCAATACCATGCAAGGCAAGGTATTGATCTAAAACCCTTAAATTTGCCGTCAAACCCTAATATAGTCGATGAACCCTAGATTCGCATTCTAGGTTGAGGATCATCGAAACTGACTTGAATGGAACATGAAACTACTCTAACTCATTGCTCAGGCTTAGAATGCATATGAGAAATCCTATAACCAATAGGGGGTGACCGACGGAAGGCGAACACCGAGTTAATGGTCTTCCGGAGGCATATCGGTCGACCATACCAGTCACACCATATGCGACCGGTACCTCTCAGATTCTGGTCTATAGGGGATCGATCGATCATACCGATCGCACCTTTCCCCACAGTGCCGTGACCAGTACTTGCGACCGGTATGCACTGTGAGGGTGATTTCAATATCAGTTGGTTTTTCGACCAATGTAAATCCTAAGAAACTAATTTTAATTCAACCCTAACATCATGTAAGACCTTGTGATAGAGAGTTTGGATTCGGTGACACGGAGCAAGCTAGTAATCGAGCGTTAGGTAAGGGAATTGGACCTAAACCCTAATAACTTAATAACAATAAAACGTTGTTAATAATTATTATTCTATGGAATGGTGTTTGTGCATACTCGCATGTCATCTTTACTTTTAGTTATTATATTGTTCATGCATACTCGCTATGCTAGGATGTGACTGTTAGGCATGTGATTATTTTCATTGGTGTGTGGAATGGGAAGGGCCTGGGTCTGGGATCATTCCTCACACTAGCACCTTTTCGTATCGCTTCTGTCTTAGCATGCTTGGTGTGGGTAGGGTATCAGGGGGAGGAAGTGGCACTGTGGTCTCTAGCCTGGCCACTAGACTCTAGCCCTATCTCTATGCCATAGGGAGTTGTACTGGGATAGGGCCTACTATGATGACATAGAGGATTGGTTAGTTGCGAGCCTAGTTTGCAAGCCCTTACCAATAGGGGCTTACGTGTTGGTATGGGTAGGGCATCAGGGGAAGTGTTGACGGTGTTTGATCTGGATACTTTAGCTCTATCTCTATTCCATGGTGGGTGCATGTGGAACGACAGTGGTGTTTGATCCATTGGGCGGATTCACACACTCGTGTATAGAGGTGCGGTGGTTGTCAATCCTTTCTATAGCACATTGGAAACTTAAAACCAGACCATAATGTGAATGTTATTCATGCATGTTGTTTGTTGCATTGTCTGATTTTCTTACTGAGTTAAGTTGTGAGCTCACACTTGTGTACACACTATTTTTAGATGTTGATGCAGGTTACACTGTGGAGGACTACGTGGATGCTCCAATATATGAAAGAGTTGATGCCCTAAAAGTGCAAGTAGGGGAAGACGAGCATGACGCTTCATGCGAGTGCCCTTACTGCGTGTACCTCTAGGATAGTTTTAATTTATTTTATTTATTTTTAGTTGGATTTACAAATGATGTAAGGATAATTATTTATGTTTTGGTATTTTAAATAATTGGATAATTTATTTATCAATAGAAGTACTCAATTCATTTAATTTAAGACTTTCGTTGTATTTAATTATATTTTGATTATGGTTATGTGCAATGGTTTGTATGAGTGAACACGGTCTTATTTAGATCCTGGTGTGAACCGTTGGTTCAGTGATGGTTTATTCACACTTCTGGTTCAGTCGGAATTGGGGTGTGACAACTTCGTATCAAAGCTCTTAGGCTCTGTCCAACAAACCATATTTGCACTTAACTGAGTCGATGAACTGAGATAGGTAAAATTAAAAGCTTTAATAAAAACGCACCGTAAACACCTGTGTTGGTTGAGACAGAACTTAAACAAGACAATAATATACAGATAAAAGGTGGAGCTATATATATACACAGATAGAAAAAAAAATCTAAATGTATCCTGATAAACAATAATATAGGATACGATCTATAAGTCAGGCAGTTGTATAAGTATACAAAGGATATAGTACAGTAGCAAGAAGGGAGCATCTATAAAGCAGAAAATTAGAATACCGAGTTGGTACTCACAAGATGTGAAACTCGATGTATGACAGCGGAAGAAAAAAAAGGCTAGTAATGCCTAAATCCCTGTAGAGGTAAAGGGAAAGATCTCAGGCTAAATCCAACAGAGATAGGAGAACAATGGTCATACACAAAAAATGAGAGTAACTATAAAAGAAGATAAAGCTATAATCTTGGGTGACATGAAAACTCATAATAAGATCCACCACACGTTGATCCATTACCCGCTGAGCATTAAGAAGAGGTTGCAACCTGACCCCACCACTATCTGGGTTGCGAACGGATAGTGAAAACTCATATGAGAAAATGCTAAATAATGATAATCAGATTGGAGCAAATTAAAGGAGGTGAACAACCAGGCCACTCCAACCAATCTACCTGGACTACCAAGTGCCTTGGCTACGGTTGTAATAAACTTGGCCTGACAAAATACAAGAGCAACAACAAATGAAATCGATTATGGAAGTTGCCATGGAAATCACTATCCAAGTTGCCGATGCTATACCAACACCTCCGGGTCAAATCAAATACGATACCGGTTGGTAGTAATACTGTACCGCCAGCACATGTTAGCCGTAACACAGTGCCTACCATACCATAGGTCCCAATAATGCACACCCCAGTGCAGAAGCTTGGTGCACAACAAGCAGTGTATCAAGGTGATTACCCTTATCAGCCATCGATGTATGGGATAGCTGCATCATGGCAGAATGATCCGACAAGGGTTGAAGAATATTTTCTGAAGATGAAGGCTCAAACGTTTTAGCAAAGGATCAAATCTATTGTGACCATATAACTAGATAGGTTTATATAGGATGCGGTGCATTATTGACTTACTCTTATGATTATAGAGGATGCACATACCTGATTCTAATTCTCGTACCTTGACAGAATACGTTCTTGATTCAACCTGTAAATTGGAGTTATAGATGTTATTTTCTTAGAATTAGTCCTGATTATATCAATCTAAGCTACTCCCATTATCGACACCATGAATAGAGATATGAGCCGAATGAACATTTAAAGGTTAATCATTCTGAATGTACATCTTTTCGATTTTATACCTGATTTATTGATGTACCAAAACTTCTCCAAATTTGCTCCTGTAGTGCCTTGACCAATGACACTATATACTCGATAGAACCTGTAACCATGAGGTTAAGAACTGTAAAACCTCTATTTCCATATATTTGTACTACCGTGTAACTTAATGACCTTTAGATGATGGTTGGATTACCATAGATTTACTCCTGATCCTTTAAACCTAAGTTCACTAGATAAAACAATTGTTTGTCATTATACTAAATTCGAAAGAAGGAAATGAATCACTGTTGGATAAGAATTATGATTCTTACATTTCTCGACATCTATTGATAAGATGTTTAGTTAATAAGGGAATTATTGGAAGGAAGATGATTATCAGATTAGATTCTATAGCCAAGGAACCTCAGATGAAGTAATGGAAGATCTGTTTCGGATTGTTGAATGGATGGATATGAGTCATGTTTATAAAAGAGTGTATGAGCAAAAAGTGAGAACTATCAAGAGTACCCAGTAAAGAAATAGATAGCACTCAAGTAGAGTTGAAGACGGCTATATCGGTATGAATTTTGACAAGGCAGAAGATTTCTAAAGACAGATCTAAGAGTTGATACAAGGATGAAGTCAAAAATTATGGCATTAATAGTATTCGGATTGATACAAGTAATACTGAGTTATGCCCAATGTCGAGTGAGATGATTAGGTAAAGACTAAAAGAGTTTGGCTGAATTAATGAATTTATAAGCATAACCCTAATGCTTATAGACAGACTTGCGATATGTAATGAGTAAATAGTCAGAAGATGCTTTTGGACTAGATGTTGTAGTGAGTAAGTGTTATGAACATTGTCTGAATCATATGGATGTACAGAATTTGGATGCAACTTAAATCTACTTGAGATAACAGACTTTGACATCATCTTGGGAATAGACTGGTTGTCTCAACACTCTACAAGTAATTATGTGCATAGAAAAGGTTATCATTTAAGAACAAAGATGGCACATAATTTGGTTTTATTAGAAGCATATTGCTTAGGAAGCGAAAGCTCATCCTCACTGCGCGAAAGGCGAAGAGATGCTTTGAAAAGAAAGGAGTTGGATATATGGTATCTGTGGTAAATGCTACTAAAGAAGCACCACAGATGGAAGATACTGATGTGATGCATAAATTCCCTGATGTATTTCCAAGAGGCTTACCTGGGTTGCCACCTGATCATGCAACCGGGTTCATTATCGACTTATTACCTGGGATGGCACCGGTGTCTAAGGCACTGTACAGGATGGCCCCTACAGAATTACAAGAGTTAAAGACCCAGTTACAAGAACTACTAGATAAGGGTTTCATACAACCAAGCATATCTCCTTGGGGAGCACCTGTATTGTTTGTAAAGAAGGACGGTAGCATACGACTATGTATCGACTATCGGGAGTTGAACAAGTTAACCATCAAGAACCGATACCCTTTGCCTAGGATCGATGATTTGTTCGATCAATTGCAGGGTGCAAAGGTTTTCTCGAAGATTTATCTTAGATCAGGGTATCACCAATTGAAGATCAAGGCAGCATGTAAGACCCGCACTCCGTAAACCCGATCTAAACCTTGGTTTTGTGTCGTAGCAGGTCTTCCGATCATCACCGGGCCAGACGGGATGAGCGGATGACAAACAGGTACGAAATCAGACCAAAGACGATCAAATCAACATGATTTTATGTTGACTGGTCGATGGTACCGGTCGACCGGTCAGCTCTGCGCAGTTGACTACGGAGATCCAAAAATTGATCTCTGCGGGTCCCACTTTCCTAAACCCTAATACTTGGACCTTCCTAATCTTAAGAAGCTTGCTAAACCCTAATCCTAGCCTATATAAACACTCTTAAACCTCCTCAAATCCTGTCCATTATCTCTCACAAACCTTAGAAAGGAGAAGGAGGTTGGAGAAGGAGAAGAAGCTAGGAAGAAGAAGGAGGTGCCGCTATTACCGTTCGACGACGCTCACGTTACGCCAGTCAATGGTAAGTGTTTTAATCATTCTTCTTACCCTATGATAGTTGTGTGGGTGGATCAATACCATGCAAAGTAGGTATTGATCTAAAACCTTAACTGGACCTTAAAACCCTAAGTTGCCGTCAAACCATAGATTCGAGTTCTAGGATGATTATCATCGAAATAAGACTTGAATGAGTTGGGGATAACTCTAACTCAAAGATTAGACTTAGAATGGATAGGAGAAACCCTGAAAATCCAAGGAAATCGATCGACGGCAGTTGAAAAACCAAGTGTATGGTCTTCCGGAGACATACCGGTCGACCATACCGGTTGCTAGTTTGCTCACAGAGCTGCAACCGGTATGTTGCGACTGGTCAGCTCTGAAAGGCTGGTTTTGGACTTTGTTGGTTTCCGACCAACATGAAACCCTAAGAAAACTATTCTAATGAAACCCTAATAATATTGTAGGACTTTGTGACTTTCTGTTTGGATCTTGCGACGTGGAGCAAGTTATCAAACGAGCATCAGGTAAGGAAATCTGACCTAAACCCTAATAATTAATGGACAGTAAATCATTGTTAATAACCCTGAATATATATATGATGTGATGTTTGTGCATATTCACATGCCATCCTTTACTTTCAGTTATTATTATTGTTCATGCATTGATAGGATGTGATTGTTAGGCATGTGATTGTTTTCGTTGGTGTGTGGAGTGGGGCATGGAGCCTGGGATCATTCCTCATACTGATACTTTTTGTAGTATTCTATCTTAACATGCTTGGTACGGATGGGGCATCAGGGGAAGGTCGTGGTACGGTGGTCTCCGATGTTGATGCTGGCCTGGCCTTGGTTATGTGGCACTGTGGTCTCTGAGGTCGACGCTGGCTTGTCCATGATGCTTTAGCTCTATCTCTATGCCGTAGGGAGTTATGTTTCTATCCTAGTGGTTAGTTGCGGATATGGCATCAGGGGAGGTACGGGGATGCCTTAGCTCTATCTCTATGCCGTAGACGGCTGTGCTGGGATAGAGCGTACATTGATGACATATAGGATTGGTTAATTGCGAGCCCAGTTTGCGGGCCCTGGCCAGTAGGGGCTTAGGTACTGGTATGGGTAGAGCATCAGGGGAGGTACGGGGATATCTTAGCTCTATCTCTATTCCATGATGGGTGCATGTGGGCCAATGGGGGTGTGATCCATGAGGTGCCACACACTCGTGTATAGAGGTGTGGGGGCCACCAAACCTTTCTATAGCACATTGCAAACTTAAACCAGACCACAGCATAAAATGATTGTTACTCATGCATAATATTGTGAAACTGTCTGATTGTCTTACTGAGCTAAGTTGTGAGCTCACCCTTTGTACGTACATTATTTTAGATGTTGATGCAGGTTACTCGGTGGATGATTATGTGAACGCTCCGGCGTATGGTGGTATTGCTGCGTTGGATGTACAGGCAGGAGAGGACGAGCATGACGCTTCATGCGAGTGCCCTTTCTGCGTGTACCTTTGATTGAATTTTTATTTATTTTAATTATTTTCGGTTGGATTAAGTGGATGTAAGAATATTATATTTTATGTTTGAATTTGAATAATTGGATATTTTATTTAAATTTACCAATAGATTCTCGATTCATTTATTTAAAGACTTTCGCTGTATTATTTATATTCTGACTGTGGTTATGTGCAATGGTTTGTATGAGTGGACACGGCCTATTCGAGATCCTGGTGTGAACCGTTGGTTCAATGACGGTTCACTCACACTATTCTGGTTGGATCAGAATTGGGGTGTGACAACTTGGTATCAGAGCCATGATGACTCTGTCCAACAGACCATATTGCACTTAACTAAGTCGATGAACTGAGTTAGGAAAATTTAAAATTTTTTAATACAAACACACCCTAAGCATTGTTTGATACCTGAGACTGATTAAGAAAGAGCATAATATACTAAATTAAATATGAAACTTAATATTTGTACATACACTAGTTAGGTGAACCATGAAAACTTTCATTTAAACAGGAAAAAGGAAGTATCAGATAAAATAGTGCTACAGGGTACAGTCCACAAACCGGACAGTTACCCTGTTATATAAACAGTCAAAAGAGAAGAAAATAAAAGGGACAATCATGGGGTAGGGGGCCTAGGAGGAATAGGGTCCGCTATGTCATAGTCTCGCTCGTAAGCGACCCTAAGCCAGTGTACCTGGTCCTGTGTCACCCGTAGGCTACGAGCCAGATGTCCCAACTCCTGACCCATCTCTTGCTGAGACTCGATGATGACCCTCTGGGTGTCCCTAATCTCAGTAAACATGCTCAACACCGGGTCTGGAGGGGGATGATATGTTCCAGCTGTAGATGTAGATGGTGGTGCTGCAGGTGTAGGCTGTGGAGATGGCGTTGGTACACCCTCTGCCCTATCCTCGTCATCATCACGCTCGGCCTCTGCTGCATAGGCCGCATTGGCTGTTGCTGCTGCTGCTGCTGCGGCTGCTACCCTCCTGAGTGGACGAGGGCGAGCCTCCAACTCGTCATTGCTAACGGGCAGATTGTCCATCTGCATCCTCAGAATGGCATCCCAATCGATGTCGGATGTCATGGTGTCCTCAACAGTCACCTCGCCTCTCATGCTCACACCTAGACGGCGTAGAAGGAATGTGATGAGACGACCGTATGGAAGGTTACTAGCCTGATCGGCCAGGGTCACCTGATGCATGGTCCGAATGATGAGGTAAAGGAGAGAGACCCGCTCCCCGGTGCAGACGCAGTAGGTGATATACTGAGTGAGCTGAGATAACTCACTGTAGTGGCCGCTCTGGGGCATAATGTTGTGCTGGATGATGCGGCTATAGACTTGAATTAGGGGCTTCAGACTAGCCGCCTTCATAGGAGCCCTAAGATTTAGGATCTGCTCTGCTATCTCTCGGCGTAGGTCCTCGCTCAGATAGCCCTTCACCTTTGGAGGGCAGTATACCAAGTCTCCATCATTGGGTACCCCCAGTAGGTCAGCCAATTGATGAGTGTTGAAGGAAATATGGATGCCCTTGACGTAGCTGGTGATGCGCAAATCTCTACTCTGGTTGGGATCATCAATGTTCCCATGCAGCTCCAGGTTAGCATAGAAATGCTTAACCAGATTGGGACGAGTGGGATCTGTGTAGGAGATTACAGGCACCTACCCAAGCGCGTCAAAAGCTGCTCGCACATCGAACCTGTCCAACTGATCCAAGTTAACTCGCCGTCCGGATTCAATGTTTTTGCTATCAAACCAGGGGAAACGAGCTTGTGCCTCTAAGGAACGGAACCAATGCTCGTCCAGTTGTGGAGCTGGTGGCTGAGGAGTGCGCACGCTTGAGCCATGAGGACGTTTGCCAAGAGCACGTCGTGGAGCCATTCAATTGCAAAAACAAAAAGAAAACAAGAAGAAAATGTTAGATTTTGTCGAAATTTCGGCAGCATAACGACAGTAATTTGGGAAAAAGTCTCGAACTCACCCAAAAACTTGGGGAGGAGGACTTACGTAACCCCCACACTCTTCAACAAATCAATCACAGGCAATTACAATAAGAAATTTCAGAAAATTTAAGAAAAAATCAAGAAATTTTGAAAATTTTGAAAACCTAGGTCAAAATTGTAAAAATTTGATTTTTCCAAAAACCGTTCGGTGGAACCTCAAATAGGTTGAGGGCTTTTTCTCTTAGGGGTCCCTAAACCCTTTCTAAGCTGAAGGAAAAGAGTTCCTACGGTTGGAGTCTCTCAATCAAAGAAAAACCTAAAATTCTAAATAAAGACGATATGAAAATTTTATAAAAACTTGTTAGAGAGGGAAGAGACCTACCTGGAGACGATGTTCTAAGTCTTGAACGGAAGAAATCGGCTTCTAAAGTCACCGGTCGGACTGTAGCAACTCAGAATCCAGAGAAGAATCGCCACCGGAGGAGAGGAAAGAAAGAAAAGTTAGAAATTTCTCACTTTTCGCGATTTTAAAGCCCTTTCTGGGCATACCGGTCGACATACCGGTCGACCGGTACCCCTACAGGGCTGCGACCGCTATGTCTCGGTCAGAATTTTCATTCTGACCGGTCGACTATACCGGTCGCACAGTGTTCTACAGAGTGTCGACCGGTATGTATCGACCGGTCAGCACCAGAAAAGCCAGAAAAAGTTTTTTTTTTATAAAAATTTGTAAAAATTGAAACTTATATTTTCCGACTGTTTCGCCTTATATTGTTCAAGACTAACACCACTATTGCTTCATTCTCATGTGTTATGTCTTCTTCTCAGATCCAAAAAGAATAGTCTGAGATGGTGGGCGGAAACGGTCGTAGGGGTCGAAAGCGTCACCAAGCTAGGATGCGCCTCGAGGAAGAAGAGCAGGTTGAACCAGGCTATGTGAGAGAGCCAAGCCCGGTAGCTGAGGAAGAGCAGGCTCCACGGGTACCGACAAATTTGCCTGGCCCATCTCACAGGAATTCTGAGACCATTGTTACAAACCTGGTCCAGCAAATGCAAGCTCAGCAGAAAGAATTCCTGAGCGAGATATTGAAGATGTTCAGGCCACGGGTTTTGCTCCCACTGGAGGTACGCCCGAGTCTGGAGGGAATAATAGAACACAGCCGACACATGGTAGTCCAGGGCCGATGGGCCAACCCCAGAATGTACGACCACCGCACTAGTTTCCGTCATCTTCTGCTTATTAGGGAGCATATCCGTATCCACCACCATGGTACGGAATGAATCCGCAGGGACAGCACGATCTGAGTCGGGCGGTAGACAGATTCCTAAAGCTGAAGCCTTCTTCATTCACAGGTAAGACAGAAAAACCATTGTGGCCAGCACAGTGGATTGCAGAAATGGAGAATAATTTTCGACTGATGACTTGTACAGAGGATGAAAAGGTCCTGTTTGCCACTCATATGCTGAAGGAAGATGCGAATGCTTGGTGGAATTCTACACGGGCATATCTAGAGACGAAGCATACACAGGTGGATTGGGAAGCATTCAAAGTTGCCTTCTTCGATAAATACTTCCCAAAGAGTTTCAGGGATCAGATGGAGAGGGAGTTCCTCAATCTACAACAGTCTCAGTCGACTGTGGATGCTTACCAGCAGAGGTACGAGGAGTTATTTTTCTTCGCACCGGTAAGTATGCAAGAAGAAGAGACCAAGACACGCAAGTTCACCATGGGACTGCGTGGAGGCATCAGAGAGCACATATTGGGGCTGGACAAGAAAATTTATAATGAGGCTATACAGGTTGTGAGAGTGATAGAATCCAGTCAGAGGGACAGCTTCTTTGCACAGAACAGGGGAGTGAAGAGACCCGCTATTGAGAGTTCGGGTGGCGGTAACAATAGACCTTTCCGCCCATACAGGGCTCAGACCGCTACAGTGCCTGCAAGGAACAATACGGCACCACCTGTGCCACAGTTCACTGGACACAACCCGAATATTAAATGTTTCAACTGTCAGCAAGTGGGTCATATTGCAAAGACCTGCACTCTACCTAGGAAGCAACCACCTCAGCAAGGAAAAGTATATGCGGTCACTAACGAAGAGGCAGTCGCATCACCCGATGTGGTCACTGGTATGACTATATCCCTTACTATTTGGCTTACTATTTTTATTGTGTGTATGCGCATGTAGAACTAAGGGATAATAAAATTTCAAGAATTGTAAATGTAGCTGGTATACCTGCCAGAGTACTATTTAACTCTGGGGCCACACACTCCTTTGTTTCTATTTCCTTTGGGAAGCGAATGGAGTTACCAATTAAGCACTTGAACCCAAGCTTGATAGTTCGCTCTCCGCTAGGAGTCGAAGTGGCTTTAACTGAATATTATGGACCATGTACAGTATGTATTGAGGGCCAAGACTTAGAAGCAAGTTTGGTACTATTCGAGATGGCAGACTTTGATGTCATCTTGGGAATGGATTGGCTAGGCCATCATTCAGCTATCCTATTATGTGGTGAAAGGAAGCTTGTGCTTACAGACAAAAAGGGGAAGGAGTATAGCTTCACTGGTACCAAGTTACCTAGGAAGCAGAAGCTGATCCTCTCCGCCCTAAAAGCTAAGAGATGCTTAGAGAAAGGGGGAGTGGGGTATCTAGTATCTGTATCGACATCACGGCGGAGTCACACAAGATGGAAGATATAGATGTGGTTCGAGAGTTCCCAGATGTATTTCCAGAGGAGCTTCCAGGTCTACCATCGGACAGAGCTACAGAGTTTGTGATAGACCTTATGCCAGGTTCGGCGTCGGTGTCTAAAGCACCATACAGGATGGCCCCTACCGAGTTAAAGGAGTTGAAGACCCAATTACAAGAATTGTTTGATAAGGGTTTCATACAACCTAGCATTTCACCTTGGGGAGCACCTGTATTATTTGTCAAGAAGAAGGACAGAAGTGTAAGACTATGCATTGACTACCGTGAACTGAACAAGTTGACGATCAAGAATCGGTATCCTTTGCCTAGAATCGATGATCTGTTCGATCAATTGCAGGGTGCAAAGGTTTTCTCGAAGATCGATCTCCGATTGGGGTATCACCAACTGAAGATCAAGGCCGGAGATATTCCAAAGACTGCTTTCAGAACACGGTATGGGCATTATGAGTTTCTAGTTATGTCGTTCGGTTTGACCAACGTCCCAGCGTCATTCATGGAACTGATGAACCGAGTGTTTCATGATATGTTGGACACTTAGGTCATCGTATTCATCGATGACATATTGGTTTACTCAAAGGACATGGAGACTCATACAACACATTTGAGGGCAGCCCTACAATGGCTGAGACAGGAGAAGCTTTATGCTCAGTTCAAGAAGTGCGAGTTTTGGCTGAAGGAAGTGGCCTTCTTGGGCCATGTAGTATCTGGAGACGGTATCAAGGTGGATCCAAGTAAGATAGCTGCTATAGTAGGATGGGAAGCACCAAAATCTATTGCGGAGATTCGTAGTTTCCTTGGGTTGGCTGGTTATTATAGAAGATTCATGGAAGATTACTCCAGGATCGCTGTTCCACTCACCAGATTGACCAAGAAGGGGGAGAAATTCATATGGACAGATGAATTTGAGAAGTGCTTTCAGACTTTGAAGTCAAGACTAGTCTCTGCACCTATCTTGACCATCCCAGAACCAAACGTACCGTTTACCTTATATACGGATGCTTCAGGGTTGGGTATCGGGTGTGTATTGATGCAAGGAGAACATGTGATTGCTTATGCATCAAGACAGTTAAAGGAGCATGAGAAGAACTATCCTACGCATGATTTGGAGCTAGCAGCAGTTATACATGCCATCAAGACTTGGAGACACTACTTGTACGGTGAGATGTTTCAGATTAAGTCAGATCACAAGAGCTTAACTTATCTTTTCACTCAGAAGGATCTAAATATGAGACAGAGAAGATGGCTGGAATTGTTGAAAGATTATAATTGTGACATCCAGTACCATCTGGGCAAAGCAAATGTTGTGGCTGACGCCTTAAGCAGAAAGTAGGCATCGAAATCTGAGGCCGGGCCAAGTACAAATGTTGCATTGTGTGCTGCAGCCTCAAGTTCAATGGAAATTGATGAAGAACATATTATAGAGACTGCAGAAGATCCAGTTGAGCAAGGCTTAATTCATAAGTTCACCATGATGTTCGCCGCTTTGAAGATCTCACCGGATCTAGTTGATGAAGTCAAAATAGCAATCCTACAGGATCCACATCTCAAGACAGTACAAGAAGACCTAGAGAAGGGTATGAGCAATCCTGACTTTACCTTGGATTCAGACAAGGTACTCAGGTATCGTGGACGGTTATGTATACCTGAGAGTGAAGACTGCAATATCAGAAATCAAGTTATGACTGAAGCTCATTACACTCCATATTCGGTACATCCAGGAAGTACCAAAATGTACCATGATTTAAGAAAACTTTATTGGTGGAGGGGTATGAAAGCAGATATAGCTCATTTCGTGTTCCAATGTCTGAATTGTCAATAAGTTAAAGCAGAAAGGCAGAGACCCGCAGGTTTATTACAGCCATTATCGGAACCTGCATGGAAATGGGATTGTATTACTATGGATTTCGTCACTAGCCTACCTTTGACACCAAGGTCAGTGGATGCAGTATGGGTTATAGTCGACCGACTCACCAAGACAGCTCGATTTATTGCGATCAGACCTCAGTATACCATGGAGAAACTGGCCAAGTTATATGTTGATAATATAGTCAGACTTTATGGCGTCCCAGAGAGTATAGTATCTGACAGAGATCCCCGTTTTACATCAAAGTTCTAGGAAGGATTACAGAAAGCTATGGGAACAAAGTTGAAGTTCAGTACAGCTTTTCACCCTCAGACGGACGGACAGTCAGAACGAACTATTCAAATTTTAGAAGATATGCTCTGAGCTTGTGCATTAGATTTCAAGGGAGCTTGGGATGAGAAACTATCACTCATCGAGTTCGCTTTTAACAACAGCTATCAGGCTACAATTCAGATGGCCCCATATGAAGCACTCTATGGGAAGAAGTGTCGTACACCTCTGTTATGGAACGAGGTGGGAGAAAGAAGAATTGTAGGACCAGAGTTTGTTGAAGAAACTTGTCGAGTGATTGATTAGATCAAAGAAAGAGTAAAGACAGCCCAAGTTCGACAGAAGCACTATGCGGATAATCGACGTCGAGATCTGGAGTTTGCACTGGGTGACAAAGTATTCTTGAAGATATCACCGGTGCGAGGCCTGAAAAGGTTTGGTAAGAAGGGGAAGCTATGCCCCAGGTATGTGGGACCATACGAGATATTGGCTAGACGTGGTAACGTAGCATATCAATTGGCTCTACCACCATCTATGTCAAGTGTCCATGATGGGTTCCATGTATCATTATTGAAAAAGTATGTCGAGAGTCCATCGCACATCTTGACGACGAGACCCTAGACTTGACTGAAGACTTAACATTTGAAGTGGTGCCTGTGATGCTCTCAAGCCGAAAGGTACAACAACTTCGAACCAAAGATATTCATTATGTGAAGGTGCATTGTAGAAGCCAAAATGTCGAAGAAATTATTTGGGAAAAGGAGAGCGCAATGAGGAAGGAGTATCCTAATCTTTTCGACGATCAAGGTACGTTCAAATTTCGAGGCCGAAATTTTTTTTGAGGGTGGGGGAGTTGTGAGACCTACATGCAAATTTCGGGACAAAATTTCTTTTAAGGGTGGGGGAGTTGTAAGACCCGCACTCCGTAAACCCGGTCTAAACCTTGGTTTTGTGTCGTAGCAGGTCTTCCGATCATCACCGGGCCAGACGGGACGAGCGGATGACAAACAGGTACGAAATGAGACCAAAGACGATCAAATCAACATGATTTTATGTTAACCGGTCGATGGTACCGGTCAGCTCTGCGCAGCTGACTACGGAGATCTGGAAATTGATCTTTGCGGGTCCCACTTTCCTAAACCCTAATACTTGGACCTTCCTAATCTTAAGAAGCTTGCTAAACCCTAATCCTAGCCTATATAAACACTCTTAAACCTCCTCAAATCCTTTCCATTATCTCTCACAAACCCTAGAAAGGAGAAGAAGCTAGGAAGAAGAAGGAGGTGCCGCCATTACCGTTCGACGACGCTCACGTTACGCCAGTCAACGGTAAGTGTTTTAATCATTCTTCTTACCCTATGATAGTTGTGTGGGTGGATCAATACCATGCAAAGTAGGTATTGATCTAAAACCCTAACTGGACCTTAAAACCCTAAGTTGCCGTCAAACCCTAGATTCGAGTTCTAGGATGATTATCATCGAAATAAGACTTGAATGAGTTGGGGATAACTCTAACTCAAAGATTAGACTTAGAATGGATAGGAGAAACCCTGAAAATCCAAGGAAATCGATCGACGGCAGTTGAAAAACCAAGTGTATGGTCTTCCGGAGACATACCGGTCGACCATACCGGTTGCTAGTTTGCTCACAGAGCTGCAACCAGTATGTTGCGACCGTCAGCTCTGAAAGGCTGGTTTTGGACTTTGTTGGTTTCCGACCAACATGAAACCCTAAGAAAGCTATTCTAATGAAACCCTAATAATATTGTAGGACTTTGTGACTTTCCGTTTGGATCTTGCGACGTGGAGCAAGTTATCAAACGAGCGTCAGGTAAGGAAATCTGACCTAAACCCTAATAATTAATGGACAGTAAATCATTGTTAATAACCCTGAATATATATATGATGTGATGTTTGTGCATATTCACATGCCATCCTTTACTTTCAGTTATTATTATTGTTCATGCATTGATAGGATGTGATTGTTAGGCATGTGATTGTTTTCGTTGGTGTGTGGAGTGGGGCATGGAGCCTGGGATCATTTCTCATACTGACACTTTTTGTAGTATTCTATCTTAACATGCTTGGTACGGATGGGGCATCAGGGGAAGGTCGTGGTACGGTGGTCTCCAATGTTGATGCTGGCCTGGCCATGGTTATGTGGCACTGTGGTCTCCGAAGTCGACGCTGGCTTGTCCACGATGCTTTAGCTCTATCTCTATGTCGTAGGGAGTTATGTTGGGATAGGGTCTACCTGTGTTATGTTTCTATCCTAGTGGGTTAGTTGCGGATAGGGCATCAGGGGAGGTACGGGGATGCCTTAGCTCTATCTCTATGCCGTAGACGGCTGTGCTGGGATAGAGCGTACAATGATGACATATAGGATTGGTTAGTTATGAGCCCAGTTTGCGAGCCCTGGCCAGTAGGGGCTTAGGTACTGGTATGGGTAGAGCATCAGGGGAGGTACGGGGATATCTTAGCTCTATCTCTATTCCATGATGGGTGCATGTGGGCCAATGTGGGTGTGATCCATGAGGTGTCACACACTCGTGTATAGAGGTGCGGGGGCCACCAAACCTTTCTATAGCACATTGCAAACTTAAACCAGACCACAGCATAAAATGATTGTTACTCACGCATAATATTGTGAAACTGTCTGATTGTCTTACTGAGCTAAGTTGTGAGCTCACCCTTTGTACGTACATTGTTTTAGATGTTGATGCAGGTTACACGGTGGACGATTATGTGAACGCTCCAGCGTATGGTGGTGTTGCTGCGTTGGATGTACAGGCAGGAGAGGACGAGCATGACGCTTCACGCGAGTGCCCTTTCTGCGTGTACCTTTGATTGGATTTTTATTTATTTTAATTATTTTCGGTTGGATTAAGTGGATGTAAGAATATTATATTTTATGTTTGAATTTGAATAATTGGATATTTTATTTAAATTTATCAATAGATTCTCGGTTCATTTATTTAAAGACTTTCGCTGTATTATTTATATTCTGATTGTGGTTATGTGCAATGGTTTGTATGAGTGGACACGGCCTATTCGAGATCCTGGTGTGAACCGTTGGTTCAATGACGGTTCACTCACACCATTCTGGTTGGATCAGAATTGGGGTGTGACACAGTAGATATTCCGAAGACTGCTTTCAGGACAAGGTATGGGCATTATGAGTTCCCGATAATGTCGTTCGGATTGACTAACGCTCCAACGTCGTTCATGGAATTGATGAACCGAGTGTATCATGGCATGTTGGACACTTCGGTCATCGTATTCATTGACGACATCTTAGTCTACTCAAAGGACAAGGAGGCTCATGCATCACATTTGAGAGCAGCCCTACAACGGCTAAGAAGGGAGAAGCTTTACTCCAAGTTCAAGAAATGCGAATTTTGGCAGAAGGAAGTGGCCTTCTTGGGTCACGTAGTATCTACAGACGGTATTAAGTTAGATCCAAGCAAGACCGCAGCTATAGTAGAATAGGATGCACTGAAATCAGTTGCGGAGATTCGTAGTTTCCTTGGATTGGCTGGTTACTATAGAAGATTCGTGGAAGACTACTCAAGAATCTCCGTTTCACTCACCAGACTAACCAAGAATGGAGAAAAATTCATATGGACAGATGAGTGTGAGAAGTGTTTTCAGACTTTGAAGTCAAGACTAGTCTCTGCACCTATCTTGACCATCCCAGCACCAGGCTTGCCGTTCACCCTATATACGGATGCCTCAGGGTTGGGTCTTGGATGTGTGTTGATGCAAGGAGAACAGGTGATTGCCTGCGCATCAAGACAGTTGAAAGAGCATGGAAAGAAATATCCTACATATGATCTGAAGTTACCAGCGGTCATTCATGCAATCAAGACTTGGTGGCACGACCTTTATGGTGAAAAGTTTCAGATTAAGTTGGATCATAAGAGTTTGATACCTTTTTACTCAGAAGGACCTGAATATGAGACAGAGGAGATGGCTGGAGCTATTAAAAGATTATGATTGTGATATCCAGTACCATCCGGGTAAGGCAAATATCGTAGCTGATGCCTTAAGCATAAAGTGGGCATTAAAACCTGAGGCCGGACCCAGTACCAACGCTGCATTGTGTGCTGCAGCCTCGGGCTCAATAAAGAATGAAGAAGAGCATATATTAGAGACTGTGGAAGAACCAGTAGAACATGGCTTAATTCATAAGTTCACATTGATGTTCGCAGCTTTGAAGATCTCATCGGATCTAATAGATGAGGTAAAAGTAGCAATCCTACAGGATCCACACCTCAAGACTCTACAAGAAGATCTATAGAAGGGTAAAAGCAACTCTGACTTTACCTTGGATTCAGACAAGGTACTCAGGTATCGTGGACGATTATGTATACCTGAGAGTGAGAACTCGAATATCAGAGATAGAATTATGATAGAAGCTCATTATACCCCATATTCGGTACATCCAGGAAGCACCAAGATGTACCATGATTTAAGAAGACTATATTGGTGGAGGGGTATGAAAGCGGATGTAGCTAGATTCGTATTTCAATGTCTGAATTGTCAGCAAGTTAAAGCAGAAAGGCAGAGACCCGCTGGTTTGCTACAATCACTATCGGAGACAACATGGAAGTGGGATTGTATCACAATGGATTTCGTCACTGGCCTACCCTTGACACCAAGGTCGGTGGATGCAGTATGGGTTATAGTCGATCGACTTACCAAGACAGCTAGCTTCATCGCTGTCAGACCTCAGTATACCACGGACAAGCTGGCCAAGCTATATGTGGATAATATAGTCAAACTTCATGGCATCCCAGAGAGTATAGTATCTGACAGAGACCCCCATTTTACATCAAAATTCTGGGAAAGATTACAGAAAGCCATGGGAACCAAGTTAAAGTTTAGTACAACTTTTCATCCTCAGACAGACGGACAGTCAGAAAGAACTATTCAAATCGTAGAGGATATGCTCCGAGCGTGTGCCCTAGATTTCAAAGGAGCTTGGGACGAGAAGCTATCGCTTATCGAGTTTGTTTATAACAATAGTTACCTGGCTACGATCTAGATGGCTCCATATGAGGCACTCTATGGGAAGAAATGTCGTACACCTCTGTTATGGAATGAGGTGGGAGAGAGAAGGATTATAGGACCGGAGTTCGTAGAAGAAACTTGTCGAGCGATTGATCAAATTTAGGAAAGAGTGAAGACAACTCAAGTTCGACAAAAGCACTACACAGATAGCTGACTTCGAGATATGGAGTTTGCAGTGGGTGACAAGGTATTCTTGAAGATATCACATGTGCAAGGTCTGAAACGGTTCGATAGGAAGGGAAAACTATGCCCCAGGTATGTGGGACCATACGAGATATTGACCAGACGTGGTAATGTGGCATATCAACTGGCTCTACCACCATCCATGTCAAGCGTTCATGATGTGTTCCATGTTTCTTTATTGAAAAAGTGTGTCAAAGATCCATCACACATCTTGACAGCAGACCCACCAGACTTGACAAAGGACTTGACATTTGAAGTACTACCTATGATGCTCACAAGCCGAAAGTACAACATCTCCTAAGCAAGGATATACATTAGGTCAAAGTGTATTGAAAAAGCCAAGATGTAGAAGAAATCACTTGGGATGAAGAGAACGCAATGCGAAAGGAATACCCTAACCTTTCCGATGAACAAGGTACGTACAAATTTCGAGGCTGAAATTTCTTTAAGGGTAGGGGAGTTGTGAAACCTACATGCAAATTTTGGGGACGAAATTTCTTTTAAGGGTGGGGGAATTGTAAAACCCGCACTCCATGAACCCGGTCTAAACCTTTCATTCATGTCCTAACAGGTATTCCAATCATCACCGGGCCAGACAAGACCAGCGAATGACAACCAGGTACAAAAATGGACCTAAAAGTATGATATGTTTCATACCAGTCTATGGTACCAGTCGATGGTACCAGTCGATCGGTATGTCTACGCGGGCAGACTGGTTAGATCCAGAAATGGATCTCTGTGGGTCCCACTTTCCAAATCTCTAGCCTAAGGACTTTCCTAACGTAAGAGAACTTCCTAAACTCTATCCTAGTCTATTAAAGGACCCTTAAACCTCCTTAGAACTCTTTCATTGTTCCTCACATACCCTAGAGAGGAGAAAGAGATCGAAGGAGAAAGAGCTAAGGAAGGAGGGAGAGGAGCCGTCGTTTGTCGTTGGACGAAGAACACCATAATTGTGAACCAACGGTAAGTGCTTGAACCTTCCTCTAAGTTAAACATTATAGATTATTAGTCATGAATTGATCAATACCATGCAAGGCGAGGTATTGATCTAAAATCCTTAAATTTGCCGTCAAACCCTAATACAGTCGATGAACCCTAGATTCACATTCTAGGCTGAGGATCATCGAAACTAAAATTTGAATGGAACATGAAACAACTCTAACTTGTTGCTCAGGCTTAGAATGCATAGGAGAAATCCTATAACCAATAGGGGGTAACCAACGGAAGGCGAACACCGAGTTGATGGTCTTCCGGAGGCATACCGGTCGACCATACCGGTCACACCATATGCGACAGGTATTGCGACCGGTACCTCTCGGAGACTGGTCTGTGGGGGATCAGTCGACCATACAGGTCGCACCTTTCCCCACAGTGCCGCGACCGGTACTTGCGATCGGTATGCATTGTGAGGGTGTTTTCAATATTAGTTGGTTTTTCAACCAATGTAAACCCTAAGAAACTAATTCTAATTCAACCCTAACATCATGTAGGATCTTTTGATAGCGAGTTTGGATTCAGTGACGCAGAGCAAGCTAGCAATCAAGCGTCAGGTAAGAGAATTGGACCTAAACCCTAATAACTTAATAACAGTAAAACGTTGTTAATAATTATGATTCTATGGAATGGTGTTTGTGCATACTCGCATATCATCTTTACTTTCAGTTATTATATTGTTCATGCATACTCGCTATGCTAGGATGTGACTGTTAGGTATGTGATTGTTTTTATTGGTGTGTGGAATGGGAAGGGCCTGGGGTCTGGGATCATTCCTCACACTAGCACTTTTTCGTATCGCTTCTGCTTAGGATGCTTGATGCGGGTAGGGTATCAGGGGGAGGAAGTGGCACTGTGGTCTCCGGCCTGGCCACTAGACTCTAGCCCTATCTCTATGCCGTAGGAAGCTGTGCTGGGATATGACCTACTGTGATGACATCTAGGATTGGTTAGTTGCGAGCCTAGTTTGCAAGCCCTCGCCAATAGGGGCTTACGTGTTGGTATGGGTAGGGCATCAGGGGAAGTGTTGGCGGTGTTTGATCCAGATACTTTAGCTCTATCTCTATTCCATGATGGGTGCATGTGGAACGACAGTGGTGTTTGATCCATTGGACGGATTCATACACTCGTGTATAGAGGTGCGGTGGCCGCCAATCCTTTCTATAGCACATTGTAAACTTAAAATCAGACCATAATGTGAATGTTATTCATGCATGTTGTTTGTTACATTGTCTGATTTTCTTACTAAGCTAAGTTGTGTACTCACACTTGTGTGTACACTATTTTTAGATGTTGATGTAGGTTACACTTGGAGGATTACATTGATGCTCCAATATATGGAAGAGTTGCTGCCCTGGAAGTGCAAGCAGGGGAGGAAGAGCATGACGCTTCATGCGAGTGCCCTTACTGCATGTACCTCTAGGATGGCTTTAATTTATTTTATTTATTTTCAGTTGGATTTACAAATGATGTAAGGAATATTATTTATGTTTTAGTATTTTAAATAATTAGATAATTTATTTATCAATAGAAGTACTCAGTTCATTTAATTTAAGACTTCCTCTGTATTTAATTATATTCTGATTATGGTTATGTGCAATGGTTTGTATGAGTGGACACGGTCTTATTGAGATCCTGGTGTGAACCTTTAGTTTAGTGACAGTTCACTCACACTTCTGGTTCAGTCGAAATTGGGGTGTGACAACATAATCTCGTTTTCCAATCTGATTATGATTGGAAGCCCCGTCACGACGTAAAACATAGGTTAGACCTGGTTTTCGGAGTACGGGTCTTACAGTAGCCCTGGATATATCCTCATACTAATACCTTTTCTTATCATCCTTTACCTTTCCAGGCTTGGTACGAGTAGGGTATTAGGGAGAGAACGTAGGATTGTGGCTCCGCCTATCCACCAGACTCGAGCCTTATCTCTATGTTGTAGGGAGCTATGCTGGGGTAGGGCCATAGATACTGTGATGACATATAGGACTGGTTAGAAATGGAATCCCACTTACAAGCCCTTGCCAATAGAGGTTTAGGTATTAGTATATTGTAGGGTATCAGGGAGAGACATGAGATTATAGCTCTGCCTGCTCACTAGACTCTAGCACTATCTCTATACGGTAGTGAGTGATGTGGGGTGACAGTAGTAGTGTGGTAGGTGCCTGACTGTTGGGCTTTTCTACACTCTCCTGCATGGAGGTGTGGTGGTCGCCAAACCTTACCATAGCACTTTCCAAGTATATCTGACACAATTGTAATGTTATCTCATGCATTTTATATATTGCATGGTCTTTGTACTTTACTAAGCTAAATTGTGAGCTTACCCCGTATATGTATACTCTTTTTCAGATGTTGATGCAGGTTACACTATTGAGGACTTTATGGCTGCTCCAACGTACGGGACAGTGGCTGCTTTAGATACACAGGCAGTAGAGGACGAGCATGATGCCTCATGCAAGTGCTCATATTGTGTGTTCCTTTAGGGTTTTATTTATTCTTTTGGTTGGTGATAAACAATATATTGGAGTTATTTAATTATGTCGTGGTTGATGGAATAAGTTGAATAATTATTTATTTATAAATACAAACTCAGTTCACTTATTGTACTTAAATCTACTGCTATTTATTATTCTCTGATTGTGGTTAGTTTGCTTTGAATGGTTTGTTGACATGGTTTATTGAGATCCTAGTGTGAGCCGTGGTTTGGAGACAATTCACTCACACTTCTGGTTCAACCGAAATTGGGGTGTGACAAGTCTACACACTCACACTTTGGTGTTGTGCCCCGATTGATGTTCTGTTGGGTTTTAGCTCCTTCATCGTTCCTCCCAAGATCTGTGAGTGTGTGTGTTATGCTCGCACTCATCGGTCTACCGGCAAGCTAGAACCCTGTGGCATCTAGTGTATATTCTTGGGATATTCGGCTACTTAGAATGGCTACAAGTGCTACCATCCTCCCATGCGTCATACCTTAGTGATCATGGACATTCTCTTCCATCAAACCCTTCCATACTACTCATTGCAACCTTTTCAGAGGGAGTATTTGAATAGTGAAGATGTGTATGCTCTTGAGATTCTTCACGTTCCAACTCTACCTGAAGATACCTAGCCAATTCTAGCTCAGGGGGAGCAATAGACTTCAGCTAAGGGGAGCAACAAACACTAGCTCCAGTTCCAACAGAGCCGCATGCACTAGTCTTGGTCCAGGATGAATAGCAGGGAAACCTGAATGAGTTAACTATTCAGGTCTATTGGAGAACTCAAAAGAAAAAGCAGGTCGAGACCACTACCACCACTGCACCTTCAATCATCTCGTTGCCATCTTTCGAGCTAGAGCCTCCTAACCCATCCGATAAGATCTCTTATCTTGAGTTAATTGTTGTCCGTAAAAGGTACTAGGACTTGTACTCTAAATTATACTCATGTTGTCTCTAATGACTCTTTCTAGTACCTATCGTGTTTTCGTATCTTCAGATCTGAAGTGGAAAGCAGCTATGATGGAAGAGATGAAAGCTCTGAAAAAGATTGATCGATATATGGGATATTGTAGATCTTCCTCTTTGACAACGACCTATTGGCTGTAGACGGGTGTCATGGTGAAACAAAAAATTGATGGGACGGTGGACAAATACAAAAGCAATGCTTATGGCTAAAGGCTTTACCCATACATATGGGGTTGATTACCAAGAAACATTTCCACCTACCAATTTAAATATTGTTCGAGTTAATTTGGGATGGGATCTCCAACAACTTAATGTCAATAATGCGTTTCTACATAGGAAATTTGACGAAGAGGTATGTATATATATATATATATATATATATATATATATATATATATATATATATATATATATATATATATTCCTCTAGATTTTGCTTTTGATAAACTCATGGCAAGGTTTGCAAATTGAAGTGTGCACTCTATGGGTTGTAGTAGCCTCCTCGAGCATGGTTTGGCATGTTTCATAAGGCCATGATTTCAACAGGGTACAAGCAGAGCAATGTTGATCATACTATATTCATTAAGTGATCTGGTGACAAACTCGCTATTCTCATAGGATATGTTGATGATATAGTAGTTACTAGAAATGATAGTGATAATTTCTTGGCCTCAAGAGCTTCATTGGTTGTGAGTTTAAAATAAAGGATTTAAGAAAACTAAGGGAGAAAACTAAGGGATTTTCTTGAAATTGAAGTTGCTCAATCCTCGAAAGATATCTTCCTTTCTCAAAGAAAGTACATCCCTGGTATTTTATTTGAGACTGGTTTATTGGGTTGCCATCTTTGTGGCACTCCTTTGGAAGCTAATACTCGACTCAAAGATAAAAATGGTAAACCAATTGATAAGAATCGATACCAGCAACTAGTGAAAAAATTGATCTACCTCTCACACACACGGCCAAACATCATCTTTGTTGTAAGTTTGTTAAGTCATTTATGCATGATCCCTACTCTTATATGGAGGTTGTTATTCGTATTCTTTATTACTTGAAATCAACTCCTGGAAAAGAGATTCCTTCAATCTCCTCATGATCATTTGCAGATTGAAACATACATAGATGTTGATTGAGGTTGATCTCTTGATAGGAAGTCTGTTTCTAGCTATTGTATTTTTATTGGTGATAATCTTGTCACATGGTATAAAAGAAGCAAAATATTGTAACAAGGTCTAATACTGAAGCAAAAGTTTGTTCTATGGCTCTTGGAATTTGTGAATTACTTTAGCATAGAGTTTTATTAGAAAGCCTTGGTGTTTCTATTCGTCTTCTAAAGATGTACTTTACCCTAACAAAATTGCAATTAACATTGCCCATAACCCAATGCAACATGGTCACTACTAAACAAGTGGAGATCGAACAACATTTAATAAAGGAGAAACTAAAGAATGAAGATTTGTAAGCGCGTTGGTGGTGGTAGATTTTTTTTTTTTTTTGGGGGCGGGGGGGGGGGTAACTCCTTATTATAAATAAAGACTGGATCATCCCTAATAGATCATCCAAGCATTCAGTTCAGTATTGGTTGTTAACATAATGCACTCAATAATCAAAAACCAAATGGAACACCATAGATCAAAAAACCAAGGACTGTAAGGCCTCCTTATTAATGGAAGAGTATTGGGAGTAAATACACTGTTCTGTAGGGATCATGAATTTACAATGATGTAGATACTCTGAAACATGTCAGAGATGTCATTCAGCAGGTAACCAGTACAATGAATTTCTGGGAGCTTAATTGAGTAATCAAAAACTTTTTTTGGAGAAGTGAAGGAATTAGATCCTCATCGGTTTGACATCGTTCTCTGGGACACTTGCATCACTGCCACTGCCCTTGAATGGAACCGTAGCTTGCCCCTGCATCTGCACAGAACTTGTTTCGGTTCACTTACCATTTTATTCGCATCAGGCAGAATGATCCACAGGTCAGTGATTCAGAATGTTTTGCAACATTGTCACTGCTTTTGTTACAAAAACAAGGTCATGTTTTCTTGCCACAAGAGAATTGGATCGTGGATGGGCATGGGTTGGTTCATTTGGTAGCATACACCCATCTTATTAGCTAAATTTCAGACTGAATCATGCACCAGAAATGGCAAAAAGGTGAGTTTAAAGCTCCATCCCATATCAATGAAACAGAGATTAATGGCATTTCTGTAATTTCATCAGAAAAGGTTCTCTGAACAACAGAGTGGGAGCTACACCAGCACCCCACTATCTCTCTCCTCTTACACTTTTTCCTCCCCTACATTACTGCTGAATGATCCACCATTGCCTACACCCATTGGTGGGAAGTGGGAACAGGCAACAGCACCGTTCAGAGAACCCCCTACCTTTCATGAATTTCAAAATCATTTTCAAGGCATTTCCCCTACTTGTTTGAAACTTGACCACTGAGATGTGGGCTGGGTCTTCTATCACATGTACCCACCCAAGCTTGCTGATGTGGCAAGTCGTTGGAGATATGAAACATTGTGAATGGTTATTGCTCATGGAAGGACCCATAGATTTTTGCCAAACAAATAATGACAGGTTCAACTGCTCTCAAAGCAAAGACTGAAAAGCAAAACTGATATATTACCGTTTCATCAGGAACAATTGCATATCTCTCTGACGGTGAAACCCATGTCTTGCCTGCTCATATAAACCATTGAGGGTATCTCTAATGAGAATGAATGTACTGAGAAAATTCAATTCAATTTCTTAGACAGGAACATGCATAACCAATGAACCTGCAGGAAGTACCTGATAGTGATTTGACTTTTGATGATTCTATCTGTTGACAACTAGATCCATCAACACTCAAAGTCTCTATCATCTTGGGAATATTTCTGCAGTTTCCAGAAATGAAATTGTATTCAGTCGAAACTTACATGTATATGTATGACACAAAAAAAGGTTTGTTCAAAGAATCAGTAAATTAACAGTATTATTGAACCTCTTGGGTTTTACTTCAATAAACTATGGTTACATCCACTAGATTACAGTGAGTTAAAACTTATAAGTTAAGACACAACGAACCACTTCAAGAAAAAGAAGGAACTAAACATGTTAATGTTCACTTATTTTTGGTTCCATGTCAGATATACATGATTTGAGATTCCTAATAGCCACTTCAAGAAAACAAGTAACCTGCATGTGTTCAAGGTTTTGGAAAATTCACCATTAATGTGCAACATATGCAAGAACGAAGAGGAACACCCTTTAAATGGGTCAATGGGAATGCATATTTACAATAAATGGATTATGCTTGTTGTAATCTAGTGTTAGCAAAGCTAATCCCCCAAATTAACAAGAACTGGTTTATCAGATCCACTTAGAAAATACTTCCAAGTTGGAAAATAAATTATTTAAGGATCAGTATCACCAAATGAACCACCATAATGAGATTCAGTCTGTCATATTCAAATCGACTCTTTAAAAATACCCTGGCAACAAGGGATAATAGAAAATGCTATGAGAAGAAAGACACTCATTGGGGCTGATTACGCATCGTCACCATTGGACCACATCAAACTCAATTCTAATACTTAAAGTGCACTTGAGGCTTTCAGACATGAACTCTTGCTCTAGAAAAACATCCCATCTAACAAGAAGGTAACACCCCCCCCCCCCCCCCCCCTCTTCTCACCCACCCACACACCCAAAAAAAAACACACACACAATAAAAAGTAAAAAGAGAGGAGATAGGTGCAAATAACCAGCAACTTCTATGAGCAATAGAAGGGCCTTCGACATGAGAGGAGACTAACTACTGAAACCATTTCCTCATGGTCATTATCCAGATGGATGGAATGAGATAAACCCACTATCCTGCACTGATTCTTATGACCAGCTAATTTCCTGGCTCTTAATTAATCCATTACCTAAATAATACTTCTTCCTCCAAATTTTTAAATTGCCATTGTTTCAACCATTGGGCTTGGAGCCGGACGACTCTCCCTTCCCCAGCTCCAGTTAGGCAAAGATCACTTCTGCTAAGATTCTGTCACCACCACCACTACTACCTTTTGGTATCAGAGTTTTATGTTTGGTGCACAGGCTCTTTATCAAATGGAAAACAGTGGTAGGAAATGGACAGAACATAATGCATTCTCACACTGGCTAGAACCAGCCTTCATAGAAAGCTTTTCAATTTTTTCTCACCACATCAACAGGCCTACGTTGTCACAGTGCTATGTTACACAGACCAACAGCATGCGCACAGGGATGGATTATTAAAGGATGACTCAGAATTTCAAACATTTGACCAGTTGCATTTACCTGTCAATAAAATCACCATGGCCAAGTTGTCCATTTGTACTTCTACCCCAAGAAAACACATTATGTTTCTCTGTCACAGCAAGTGTGTGCCTCCATCCACAAGAGATTTGCACTACTTTCTGCCATCAAATCAAAGAAAATTTAGAAAAAAAAATATATGAAGAAAAGAAAATACTTTAGACAGAGCATGCTCCCCTAAGATAAAAAGCCAAAAGTAGCACATATTCATACAACCAAAAAGAGTAGCCAACAGAGATATTCCAGACAGTTTAAGGAGCTAGGGAAACAAGAATATGCCTGTTCCTGTGGAAATTTGACTTGCACCGGAGAGCAGCGGTCAACATTATCACCAACACCAACCTGTCCAAACTGTAAGGAAAAATAGAAGTGAAATCTTAGCAGCAACCAACAGCTGAGCTTATGACATGCTATCTCAAGCAGTTAACACAAAAAGCAATCAATTCAAGGGAAGAACAGAGGGTTGGGCGAGTAGATTAGGCATAGTCAAAATACTTAATTAAGTTTCCTGAACTATTGATGGCAGAAATATCATAAACCAAATATCCTATTAAGGTGTAATCAGGAAATTTACACCATCTAAGCTGCCAATATATCAAAACCATACACAATTAGAGGAATTAAAGCAGATGTGATATTTCAAAATGTCAGAAGTCCCAACTCTTCACGCAACTATGCCTTTCATTGCCCTTCCCTTTGTCCACTCCACTCCATAAGGAGAGCTGCGGTTTAAAGATTCAGGATGGAATGTGAGCCAAATTGTAAAGACAGTACACACCAGAGTTATGAAAGCATAAGCCTCAGGCAAGAGGCGCACACGTTTTACCTCATTGCCTTGCATGCATTACATCTCTTATCTGTGTGCTTTTTTGTGCCTCTGTTCACCTCATGTTTTAGTGCCTTTTGTGTGCCTGTGGGCCTTCGTGTGCCTATTATTTGGGTTTCTATATGGAATCAACTAAAGCAGAAGCCTTTTTTTCTTGAACATTTGCAGCCATAGGGGCTTTCTCTAATTTATTAAATAAAGCATGCAATAAATTTTGCAAATCAGGTAGGTTATAAAGCTTAGGCATTGTTATATTGCATTACAGTTATGCGCTAAGAATTTAGGCCGTCATCTTTTGCGTTTTTTTAATGAATTTGTTGTCGGTTACTTCTAATTTATTAAGTCATGCAATGTTATGGTTGTACTGTGTAATTTTAGTTAGTCTTTTTTTTTTTTTTTTTGGTTGCAAACTGTGTAATTTTAGTGATGGTGCACATTTCCCTTATATAATGGGGGAAAAAAAAAGGAGGTACATACTCACAGTACAGGACATATTGGTTGAAATGGAAGCTACAATTTGAGGATTACCCTCTCTCCCTCTACCTCTTGCCAACCACTGTAACCTGCAAGTTGCTGCCATAGGGGCAGACTATGGCACTTGAACCCAAAAGTAAACCAAAACAGCATATTGCATATCCACCTAGGCATTAAAATGCGGCATACCAGGAGCTCTGACCATAGCAACTCAGGAGTCCCTCTTTCAATAAACCCAGACTCCCTCCTTTCTTTCCTCCTCCCCTTCTTTCTCTCCTTTGTCAAAATTGCTTCAGAATATTTTATAAGAATGAGGTTCATCATTTCCTCTAGGTCTGTATATCCCTCTTTACCCTCCCCCTGAACAAAATTATTGTGGTTGCATTCATAAATGAACTTCTAATGGTTAAAACTTCTTTTTTCTCCCACTGTGTGTGTGTGTGTGTTTTTTTTTTTTTTTTTTTTTTTTGGGGGGGGGGGGGGGTTGCAATTCTCATGGACGTTGATGCATTTTATTTAATGGGGTCACGTTGAAACCAGTTCATATATAAGAAAAGGGGAGAAAAGGGTTTCCAACACATGTGCTGAGCCGATCAATTGAATTGGGTGTTCAAACTGGAACCAAAATCAAATTAGCCATATATAGTTTCTCCTTAACATGGGAGTTCTATTTATATGTTGGGAGCACCAAGGGCATATTTGGCATGTTATATGTAGGTTTGATCAATTCCTTAAGTTCGTAGGGTATATTCAAACTTTGTAACTTGGAGTGTGTGATTCCAATCATGTGGACCATTGTGATTGCATCCAAACAAATAGAAGTCATCTTACAAGGAATTTTGAATATATAGAGAGCCGAATTCCACATAATTATGAATCCCTCAGTCAATTATAAATGCAAATGAAGCCTATGAAAATTTGAGAATGCTAAAGGAGAACCATACAACTAACTCAGCTTACCAAGGTAAACTCTTGAAAGGAACCCAATCTGATCTACTTTACCATAAAATAGTTAATATATTCCTAAAGAATCCTTAAAAGTAGTATATTTCTATTCAAGCATTCTACGATTATATATCATATTTCAGACTTACATGTAGTTCCATTTTGCAGCAGCTCATTTAGTTGGAATAATTTATTTATATCATGCGAGTGAATGGCACAAGATTTTAACAGTGGAGAATATAGGATAATATGGGCAAGAAATGAAAGCACCAACCTTATTCCATCCCCAGCCGTAAAGTCTTCCATCAGATGTGACTGCCATGGTATGACGCCAACCACCTGATATCTACAAAGATTTGAACTACATTCAGATAATCAATGAAAAACATATGGGACAAAAAAGAAAACATTCCTCATATTTAAGTGCACATGCTAAAGCACCAGTGAAGCTCATAAAATATATACATTAACCATAGAACTAGAAGTCGTAAGATATCAACTAGCTTATAAGATGGGAAAAGGATAGCGTAAAATAGGATTATTATGATTATTTAGAATTTATGGAAAGGTTAACATTCAGCCATCAAAAAAATTATGAACATTTTATTTTTCATCCAATAAAATGAGTCAGATGAATAGGTTTTTCACCATCGACTAGCTTTATCTGCTGTTAGGGTTGGCCCCATCTTCTTGTTTCAAATGGATAACAAACAATAGGAATTTTATTACAAATTAAGGAGTACAAATCATATAGTACAACAATAACAACAATCAAGGTGTGGCCTAAGCACCCCAAAGGGAAATAATGAACAGGGTAATGAACTACATAAGAGACTACCTTCTAACCCCACTCCTCACAAGCTCATTGGTGAAGCATTAGCCAATAACTTCCTCCGCTAGATGGGAAAAACATTCCTATCCCATAGGCATCTCTCTTTTCTAATAAGTTTAAGATATCAAAGGAAGAGCAACATCAAGATCAAGGGGATACTTGCAACTAGTTAAGAAAGTTAACCTGCAGTTAGTAATGCAGTGAAGACTCCCAAGAAATTAGCTCGTAGAATAGGGGCCCAAATACAAGTCCTCTTTAGTTAGCACCAGCTCTAGCCAATTCATCAGCTATTGAGTTGGCAGAACTAAGCCTCCAAGAGAAAAGAAAAGTTCTCATAGCTACATAAAAAAACTTGCTTCCCTCATGACTCTATGCCCATGGCTCACCAGTTCACAACCTTGAGTCACCCTCTATAACCCTCTTCAGGCTAGTTCAGATCATTCTCTTATGCCGCTCAGAGTGCAAAAAATATTTTCCCTTGAAACAAGAGCTAGTTTTATAACTAACAATCCTGAGAAATTAGATGAAATTTTTGAAGGATGAAAATAAATGTTTTTTCCTCTTGATGGATGCAGAGAATAAATGCTTCTGTCATCAAAGCATACTTGGGAATTGCTTCTAATCACTACAGTGGAAGCATTTTGAAGGGGCTCAACCGTATCTTTAAGTGGAGGTTGTTCCAAATGAAGTCACAGCTTTGGCACTCCCAAGGAGTTTATGAGGGTAAAAGAAGAACGAAGATCTACTAAAACTAAGAAGAACTACAAATAAAAAAGGACATTATGCTAATAAGTGTCCTCAGAAAAATAAAGGTGCTCGAAAAATGGTAAAGCAATTACAGATAAAAAAAATCTTGAAATTGTTTTTGGAACAGATATTACTGACTCTTCAGATATCCTTTACGAGTTAGTAAGCGAAAATGATTCCGACACATTTTCAGATTCAAATGATAATATAAAGTTCAAGCCATTAAATGTTCCATCTTCATCTAATAACCAAGATACAATTAATCTTGGAGAATGTTTTGAACAAGCCCCACTTGAAGAAACCGATCAGGTCCATCTATCCAACTATATCCAAGAAAATATGGTGGTTGACTTTTCCAAATGTGAAAAACATAAAAATCTTAGAAAAGAAGAGGTCTATAGATTGTCTAAGTTACCTTTCTGGTCCACTAGATATTTTGAGCAAGCTAGTAGAAACACCACCGCTCGACTTAGTGAAAATTCTAAAATTGAAATTAAACTCTTTAACAAAGACAAAATTATGAAATTGTGTAAATAACACCCTCAAATCCGATACATTCATATCGGAATAATCCAAATAGAAATCAGTGCCTTATTCCGACAATGTATTGATACCTCTATTGTGGCATTTTTCTTTGATAAACGATTCATAGAGAATCGCATATCAGCTTTGATTAGAGGAATCGACTCCAATGTTGTGGTATGTAACATATGGTTTATAGTAAAACTCAATTACTTTATCTATGTTACAGACCCCAATATAGAGGATACCCTTGTCCTACGCATTAAAACTGAAGGACTAGGAATGAAATCCAACAGCGAAAACTTAGCAATTTCTTGGACAGCTATTCATGAATTGACTAGCATTGCTAAAACCTTCCATTAAACCAATAAACAAGCGAATTGTTGAGATTTTTTAATCTAAACCTTTTGAAACAGAAATTCAATCTCGCTTAATTAATTGGCATGATCTCAGTCTACCAAAACAATGGTTACTTGACGATATCATTACTAAAGAAGAACAAAAAATTCCTACTTTAGAAATAGTTGCTTCAAGTAAAAATATTTACTTTCAATGTTGGTTGAACAACAGAAAATCCCACCTGGACACGTATTTTCTGAAAACCAGAAAATCCCATAACACATTTAAGAATAGAAAAACCAAAACCTATTTCAACAAAAACTGTTCAAATCTCTATAAGATTATGTACTGGTTCTCACTCCTCAAAGGACAAAGAAACAATTGGTGATTATGAAGAAGCTAAAACTTTAGCCATTTATAATCAAACCTTCATAGACAAAGACGATTATATTTTTTCTACTTAAAAAAGCAAGAAAAAGTATTTATAAATAAAAACCAAATTCCACTTCTAAAATTATAAACCATATATTTTGGATGTGTTGCTTGATATAGGTGCCATAACATGCTGTGACAGATGACATGCTTTACCCATTGAACAATGGATAAAGATGAAAAGACCAATCCTAGTAACTAGTGTTGATGGGCATGCAACATACTTAGAATATAAAACTAAAAATATAATTTTTATTTTAGGAAATTAAAAATTTGCTATTCTTAAAATCTTCTGTTTTCCCTTCATGCATGGAGAATTAATCTTAGGAAACAATTTTACCCGAACATACCTGCTAATGGAGTTATATAAACTAATGTAATCCTAACTACCGATAAAAGGATAAAAATTCCTATCTTATCAAACCATGTTCATAATTATGAAACAAGGTTCACACCGATTCCTCATCAAATAATCAATCTAGATGAAACACATTGGATATTTCCAAAAGTGAAAGAAAACTTTAGTGAAAATCCTCTACAATTATGGGAAAGATCTCATCGATACTGCTCACTAAAACTCAGTGATCCAAACAAGAAAATTAGAGTTAACCCTATTATCTACACTCTTCAAGATATCCAAGAATTTGATAATCAAATAAACGAATTGTTAGATTAAAAGCTTATTGAACCCACACTAAGTCCTCATTCTTGTCCAGCATTTTTAGTACGTAATCATGCTGAGATAAAAAGAGGAAAGGCTATAATGGTGATCAATTATAAGAGCTTGAATAAGCAACTTATTTTTTATGGCTATTTTATTCCTCGAAAGATGTTTTAATCAACAAAATTCGAGATGCCAGTGTTTACAATAAATTTGACTGTAAATCAGGTTTTTGGTAAGTAAAGCTAATAGAAGAGTTAAAACCATTGATAGCCTTCAGCACACCTTACCACAAACACTACCAATTGAATGTTATGCCATTTAGTTTTTTTAACGCCTCGTAAATTTTTTAAAAATGGACGGAAAGAATATTTTCCCATCTAGATTTTTGTGTTGTATATATTGATGATATATTAGTGTTTCCCAAAAACATGGAAGAACATTTTAAAAAAAAAAAAAGCATCTTGAAATTATGACTGATTTATTCCAAAAACATGGAATAATATTATCTCCAAAGAAAATCGAAGTAGAAAAAACTAAAACTGAACTTTTAGGATTAACCCTTACTCCGAATGGTATCCAATTACAAGATTATATTCTTGTAAAATTAAAAGAATTCCCTGACACCCATATAGACAAAAAACATTTACAAAGATTTTTAGGAATTCTTAATTATGGTAGGAATTTTATAAAAGATCTCTCTAAAAAAAAAAACCCTTGCAAAGGTTGCCAGAAAAAGATCTACCATTTGAGTAGACTTCCAACGAAACCGTTGTTATCAGAACTATCAAAAAGGAAATTAAAAACTTACCTCCTCTGTATTTTCCAAAAACTAGAGACTACACGATTCTTGAAACTGACGCCTCCAATGAACACTGGGGAGCAGTTCTCAAATATTAACCATTAAAAAAATCCTAAAAACAAAGAACTTTGAGGTTACAATTCAAGTAAGTTTAAACCTGCCGAAATTAATTATATTGTCTATGAAAAAGAAATTTTAGCCATCATAAATGGACTAAAACGGTTCAAAATTTACTTAGCATCCCATAAATTTCTAATACGGACGGATAACCAAGTTGTTGAGGATTTTCTTAAATCCAAAAAACGAGAAGAAAACCCTAAAAAAAAAATAAACGGTAAACTTGTTTAATTTTGTGAGCCAATTTCCTTTTGAAATTGAATTTATCAAAGGTAATAAGAATGTCTTAGCTGATTTTTTTTAGTAGGGAGCAAGAAGCTATCTCAACTAACAAAAGTCGATAATTAGATTCACTATGTCTGGTAAAACTTTAGATAAATTTGATAAGAGTCGTAGTAAACAACCACTTATTCTACCAGCCAAACCCAAAAAAGGAAAACTGCCTTTCTTTCCCATTCCCCAAAGAGGTGACATTAGATTCACCGATCCAAACTTTCCAAATCAAGAATTTCGTAGCAACCATCGACAAAATTCTGGAAATTATACCCATAATTATAAACAATAATGCGGTACCAAATATGACACCCCAACCAGAAATTGGTGTTAAAATCGTAACCTATTTTCAACATCTTCAAACATCTCAGGGACAACCTTTGGGAGGATATGCACAAAATCCTTGGGCAACTACTCCCCAAGAGATTTCATATTATCAGATATTAAAGGCCTTAACCACTTAACCTATACCTAAAACATATGTTGCCGATTACTTTAATCCGAAAATTCCAAAAGCTTTTTACAATGAAATTAACAAAGCCTGGAAAGCACATGTCACGGAGCTTGGAAAACTATTTCGCAAACATTTAAGTGCCCTTTCTACAATGCTAGCACAACATTTTTTCAAACAAAAAGAATTTCAAAACTCATTCTCGGTATCATTAACCAAATGAACTGTAATGATGGCTTCGACCTTGACAAAATCAATATGTTTTACAAATCACAGAATATATGGAACCACCATATTCCTGTGATGGCGTTTTCAACAAAATAAAACGAATTTGTCTTTATGAAAAGAGTAGGCAGATACTGTGTGTAAATATCTTCTACAATAACAACAACAAAGCCTTATCCCAACTAAATGGAGTCGGCTACATGGATTCTTGTCCACCAATCAGCTCTGTTCGATGTCATACTTGAAGCAAGGCCTAAACTATACATGTCTTTCTTCAATACCTCCCCTAGAGTCATCTTAGGTCTGTCCCTAACTCTTATAAATCCTTCAATCTCAATCAAATCACTCCTCCGTACGGGGGTCCATTGAACATAGCCATACCATCTCAAATGACTTTTTCGTAGCCTATCATGAATCAGCGCTACTCCCAAATCAGCTCTAATACGATCATTCCTTACCTTATTCTTCCTATTTTTGCTACAAATCCATCTTAACATTCTCATCTCAGCTACACTAAGTTTATCTATATGTTACTTCTTAACTGCCCAACATTCCGCACCATACATCATAGCCGGTTGAATGACTGTCCTATAGAATTTTCCTTTAAGTTTTAAAGGAATCCGTCGATTGCACAACACTACAAATGCGTTGCTCCACTTAATCCATTCTATTTTAATCATCTGTGAAACATCATTGTCTATATCACCTTCTTTGTTTATAATTGAACCTAGCTACCTAAAATGGTCACTTTGTTGTATCTCCCTCTCACGAATGGTCACCAACTCATCATCCATCCTTGTGTGACTAAAGTGATACACCATATACTCTGTCTTCATTCTACTTATCTTAAAATCTTTTAATTCCAATATTGATCTTCATAGCTCAACCTTGACATTAATCTCTGCTTTGTTTCATCTACTAAAATAATATCATCAACGAAAAACATATACCAAGGAACTTCATCCCTGTAAATAACTTCTATCGGGTTAAAAAGATCTGTGATGAAGAACAATACACTGCTTTCAACAATATTTTAACCCAATATTTTGAGAAATGTTTGAAAATAAATATAAACATAGACATCTATGTTTGTACTTAGAAATATACCCTTGGGATGAAAAGGCATTTTCTTGGGGATTAGTTTCTAAAGTTTTTTTCAAAAACACCAGCTCCGATTTAATGGATTGTCCAAACCTAATCAAAGCCATGATTTACTATGTTGTTGAGTCTTGGAAATTTGATTATTATCTGGAACTTAACATTTTTGGAACTGTTGGTTGGCGGAACCTTCGCCCCTTATCAAATATGGACGTTAATTAAACCTTCAAAATTGGATCTTATCGGCCCCCTCAAACTGAAGCTGAAGATGCACTAACTATTGCCCGACAAATCACTGCCAAGTATTTCTGTTGTAAGTAATGAACTGATTCACGGTTCAGTTCAATTTAAGTGGATCTATTTAGGATAAGAAGATAAGAATGAAAAATCATGTACACACATTTAACATGTGTCATGTTAAATGTGTAATGTGTGTGCTAGGACAGCTTTATGTACACACATTTAACATGTGTTAAATGTGGAATGTGTATGCTAGTCTACCTACTTTCTTTATTACCTCATTATAGTTGATTATAAATAAAGGCATTTGGGGGTGAGGTAGATCAACTCACTCATTCATTATCAATCTCTGATTCAACATGGTATTAGAGCCACCTCTCTAGAGAACCTGACTGCAATCCACCTCTCCCCTCCCTTCTTTCTTCTCCTTGCCACAAGGCTCCTTTCTCAAGAAAACCTAAACACAAGGTGTATCTGACCCTTCTCTCTTTACCGCATCCTGTAAATCCTCCTTTCCTCTTTTTCTTAACAATTAACCCATTATTAGGGCTGCAATTTAAAAGGATGTCATAAATTGACAAAGTTGCAGTCCCTTTTTCCTCTTAAAAACAAAAAAAAAAACTAAATTTATCACAGAGACGGGAAGATTTCTCAGCCAGCATATGCCGTAAGCCATTTTAGGGTTTTCATTTGCTGCGGTTTGTCCTTTTATGGTGAGAAATATTAATTCTCTGTGGTGAGCAGCCTCTCTTGGACCAAGCACCATCGTCAGCAACCTCTTCTTGGAATTTTTTTTCCATCTCAGTGCAGCCTATACTTGCGGAATCTTTCTTCTGAAAAAAAAAACAAAACGAAACTTTTGTGTCTAATCATCATTCCGACACAGGTATTCCTCTTTGTTGGATTTTTTTACAGAATTGATATGGGAAGAATCGATTCCTATTTTTCCATGATCATGGTTGTTGAGTGCATTGAATTCTGAATTCTCAGATTTTGCGGTGTCGTTTTCTTTTCACTGGAAAATATCTGAGTTGTTACATTAGTGGTATCTATTATTACATCATGTCTAGATTATCTGATGTTATTTCCTCTGTGGTACCAAAATTGGAATTGACTACCATTGCTTTAAATCCTGTGAAATTGAATGGGACCAATTATCTTATGTGGTCCAAGACAGCCTATATGGCCATTGCTGCCAGAGGACTCCTTGGATATATTAATGGTGTACTTACAGCACCCAACCCAAGTGATAAATTTTATAATAAATGGGTCTCTGAGAATTCAATTGTGATGACCTACCTTATTGGATCTATGGAAGCAAAGATAGGTCGGGGTTGTGTTACTACCTGATGCTGCCCATATTTGGATTGCTGCTAAGGAGTCTTACTCACAAGTAGGAAATTACTCCATCATATTTGACCTACATGTCAAGATTGGGTCCCTGAAACAAAAGGAACTTTCTGTGGCTGACTACTATTCAGAACTCCGAAGTTTGTGGCATGACCTAGACTACTATGACACCTTCACAATTGCGTGCGCAGTGGATGCTGCTACTATGAAAAGTGCTAAGGACAAACTCAAAGTTTATACATTCTTAGCTGGTTTAAACTCTGACTTTGATTACGTCCGCTCACAAATTCTGGACCGTGAGCATCTCCCAACTTTAGAGGAGATTAATGCAATTTCACAAAATGAGGACTTACGGCGTATCTCAATGATGCCTATTACACCAGTTGAGCGATCCGCGCATTACTCTACACGGCCTTCAGCACACTATTCTTCTCCTAAGGAACCTATTCGTTGTACTCACTGTGGCAAGGACCGCCACACTAAAGACACCTGCTGGAAGTTACATGGGAAACCCCCAGATTTTGAAGCCAAAAGACGGGAGAAAAAGTCTAAGTTTGGGAAGATTCCACAAGCACATCAGACGGAAACTTTTGAACAGTCCGCACCTCCAACTGTTGTATCTTCTGTGCTCACTCCTGAAGAACTTCAGACTTTCAGGAATCTTCTACGATCCACTGCTGCCACCACTGGTCATTAGTCAACTTTAGGGCCATCAGGTTCATTCTTTGCTCGGTCAGGTACATCCTATGCTGGTCAATATGCTTCCAATATCACCCATCCATGGGTAATTGATACTGGAGCCACTGATCACATGACAGGTTCTTCCTCTTCATTTATTTTGTATTCTCCCTCCTCTGGGCAGGATACAGTCCGAGTTGCAGATGGGACTCTTTCTCCTATTTTGGGAAAGGGGTCCGTCCGTTGCTCCCCAAATCTTACTTTATAGTCTGTGCTTCATGTCCCGAATTTTTCTACAAACTTACTTTCTATTAGTAGTCTTACAAAATCCTTGAACTGTAAAGTTACTTTTTTCCCTTCTTATTGTGTTTTTCAGGATCTGAAAAGCGGGAGGATGATTGGACATGGTAAAATGCATGGTCGCCTCTACCTTCTTAGAGATGGTCCTTCATCACCAATAGCCTATCAGCCTCCACTCATTACCCAACCAACCCCGCACTCTCTTTACTTACTATTAGTACTTTACAACAGTGGCACCGTCGTTTAGGGCATCCTTCCACTGTTGTGTTATCTCAGTTTTTTTCTTTTTTATTTAAACAATGTAATCAGGATGAGTTATTATGTGAAGCCTGTATTCTGGCTAAACAGGCTCGTACCTCCTATAAACCTACTTATATTAGGAGCACTGGTATTTTTGACTTGGTTCATTCAGATGTTTGGGGTCCTACTCGGGTTTCTTCTACTTCTGGTCACCGATGGTTTGTCACATTCATTGACTGTTACACCCATACCACTTGGGTTTGTTTGATGCAAAACAAGAGTGATGTTTTCTCATGCTTCCGTCAGTTCCACAAAATGATACAAACCCAGTTTCATGCTTCACTAAAAATACTTCGAAGTGACAATGGTCGGGAATACTTAGAAGGTCATTTTCAGCAATATTTACTGGATCACGGCATCATTCATCAGACGAGCTACTTTGACACACCAACACAAAATGGGGTGGCTGAAAGAAAAAATCGTCATCTCCTTGAAACAACCCGTGCTTTAATGATGGATGCTCATGTTCCTGCACATTATTGGGGCGATGCAGTCCTCACAGCCACATCCTTGATCAATCGGCTTCCATCTCGCCTTTTTGAAAACAAGGCACCACTAGAGCTGTTACTTGGCGATTCCTCCTTCCCACTGCCACCTAAGGTGTTCGGTTGTGTGTGTTACGCACGCAATCATCACCTACATGGCAAACTGGAGGCATGAAGTCTACGGTGTATTTTCTTGGGCTATCCAGCAACTCAAAAAGGATATAGATGCTATCATCCTCCTTCTCGCCGGATGATCATCGCAAGGGATGTTATTTTTCAGGAGAGTTTAATGTATTACCAGTCTCATCTTTAGGGGGAGCCTGCACCAGTTGAAGTCGAAGATGTGCCTTTACTTATATCAACATCTCCTGAGGAAGTAAGGGTACAAAGTTGTGTAGACTCGGTCAGAATAGCAGAACCTCTTCTTACACCAGAGTCTCCAGAACCTCTTCCTACACTAGAGTCTCCATCCACTCCTACCGTACCCAACCAATCTAATCCTAGCCCTAAGCCGTTGCAAGTATATAGCCGTGCCAATACCATCAACGCAACTACTCCACATGTCCCTTCGCCAGCCCAGGATCCAGATACTGAGGAGCCCATAGGTAAGGAGCTTCTAGACTCTGCTTCTGATCTCCCTATTGCCCTTAGAAAGGGTACTAGGACTTGCACTCTTCATCCCATCTCTAATTTTGTTTCGTATAATTCATTATCTCCTTCCTATCATGCTTTGGTGTCCTCTCTCTCTTCTGTGTCCATTCCTCAAAGATGGCAGGATGCAATTACTGATTAGCGGTGGAAAACAGCAATGGAAGAAGAAATGAAAGCACCGAAGAAAAATAACACATGGGAGCTTATTTTACTCCCTACAGGGAAGAGGCCGGTAGGGTGCAAATGGGTGTTCACCATCAAACAGAAGGTAGATCGGACAGTAGACCACTACAAAGCAAGGCTAGTAGCTCAGGGATTCACTCAGACCTACGGGATCGACTATCAAGAGACTTTTGCTCCAGTTGCAAAAATGACTACTGTCCGAATTATCTTAGCATGTGCTGTGCATCACCATTGAGATCTCCAACAGCTAGATGTGAAGAATGCGTTCTTACACGGGGAGCTGACTGAGGAGGTTTACATGGATTATCCACCTGGCCTCTTAAACCACACTAGTAGTGACAAGGTGTGTAAATTGAAGCGTGCATTGTATGGATTGAAACAGTCTCCCAGAGCATGGTTTGGAAGGTTTCACAGGGCCATGATAGGATTCGGCTACACTCAAAGTAACGCAGATCATACTCTGTTAATGAAGCACTCTGGTGGGACTATTACAGCACTACTGGTGTATGTTGATGACATCATAGTCATAGGAAATAATGATGCTGAAATCACGAAATTAAAGGCATTCTTGGGACAAGAGTTTAAGATAAAAGATCTAGGGAAGTTAAGGTATTTTCTTGGAATAGAGGTAGCCCGATCTTCTAAAGGGATCTTTTTATCTCAAAGAAAATATGTTCTAGATCTCTTAACAGAGACTGGTATGCTTGGTTGCATTCCGTGTAATACTCCATTAGACCCTAACACTAAAATCAAGGAAAAAGATGACGCACCAGTCGATAAGGGGAGGTATCAGCGTTTAGTTAGAAGGTTGATTTACTTGTCTCATACTCCCCCAGACCTCGCCTTTGCAGTCAATCTGGTGAGTCAGTTCATGCATGATCCCTACACCAAACATATGGAAGCTGTTTACAGGATATTGCATTATCTCAAGGCAGCTCCAGGGAAAGGGATTTTGTTAACTCCAAATGATCACTTAAAAATAGAAGGTTATACTGATGCTGATTGGGCTAGATGTCCAGATAGGAAGTCCATATCTGGTTATTGCACATTTGTGGGGGGCAACCTAGTCACATGGCGTAGCAAGAAACAGAATGTGGTTGCCAGATCCAGTGCGGAAGCAGAGTTCAAAGCTATAGCCCAAGGCATATGTGAGCTTTTATGGTTACAAAGCCTGTTGAAGGATTTGCAGATTCAATATTCTCAGCCTATGACTTTATGTTGTGATAATAAAGCAGCCATCTGCATTGCTAATGACCCCGTACAACATGACCGAACTAAGCATGTGGAGATAGATCGATATTTCATAAAGGAGAAGTTGGAAAGTGGTCAAATTCAAATTCCTTTTGTCAAATCAACTGGCCAGCTTGTGGACATCTTCACCAAAGGACTACCTGGAAAACAGTTTCATGTCATTTTGTCCAAGTTGGGCATGCATGACATATACATAGTTGTCAAGGCGACAAGGCGATCCAAGGCGGTTGGGGCCATCCTGGGCGCCTAGGCGCCTAGGAGCCCGCCTAGGCGTTGCCTAGGCGACCAAGGCTTTCCCAGTGCATTTTTTTATTTCTAAAATATTAATGTTTATATATATGCAACATTCTACATAAATAATCAACATTTAAGACAACTTAATTAATATGTGATGTGGACCCAAGTTTACTAATGTACACTAAGACCTGGGATTGTGTCTAGAGTTAAGTAAACAATTATTTATGACTAACATTTGCGTACTTTTAACGAATTTGATCGGAGCGTAACTCCTTTAATATAGTTCGGATTCAAGCAATCTCGAATTCGTTGCAAAGCTAGCATAATCAGCTTTCCAACAAATCCGAGATTGCTTGAATCCAAATTATAATGAAGGAGTTACACTCCGGTCAAACCTTGTTCGGAATACGGGAATGCTGTTTAAAGTCGTCTGAATGTAAATTTTTTTTTGGGCATCAAAGCAAAAGATTATTTTGGCGCACTCTTGGTTTTTAGTGATGATTTATTATAATAAGATTTATAGAATTTTTATATTTAGAAAAAAACCTAGCATTTAAAAGTTTGAAAATCGCCCTCGCACCCAAAAATATGGTTTTTGTTCTTGAACAGGGGGGTTGACTTTTTTTCCTTCTGGAATTTGAATTTTAGACTATTTTTATTGGATTCAAATAGGGGGGTATTTGCTTATTTATGAATAATATCTTAAGTAAATGATAAAATTTACTTAAAGAAACATTTACTTAAATGATATTAGTCATAAATAAGTACTGCCTGATAGCCTGATAAATGTTGTTTAAGTACTGCCTGATAGCCTGATAAATGTTGTTCCTGTCTGGCCTGGGCGATCACAAGGCGCCCTGGCGCCCAGGCCTGTACAAACCGCCCGGACGCCTAGGCGACGCCTAGGCGACGCCTTGACAACTATGGACATATATGCACCAACTTGAGGGGGAGTGTTGTAAGTAATGAACTGATTCACGGTTCAGTTTAATTTAAGTGGATCTATTTAGGATAAGAAGATAAGAATGACAACTCATGTACATACATTTAACATGTGTTAAATGTGTAATGTATGTGCTGGGACAGCTTTATGTGCACACATTTAACATGTGTTAAATGTGTAATGTGTGTGCTAGGTCAGTTCTATCTACTTTCTTTATTTACCTCATTATAGTTGATTATAAATAAAGGCATTTGGGGGTGAGATATATTAACTCACTCATTCATTCTCAATCTCTGATTCAACAATTTCTATATCAACTTGCTCGTTGAACACCATGATGCATCACAGTATGCACAACTTTTTTACTTTCAAATCACTGATGGTCAAAAAGTATGTTGTACCAATCTACACATCAATTACTAGACCATTCCTTAGTAACAAAGCAAGGTACACACGCAGTTGGACAAGTTTGTCAAATTCGATTAATTGGGCGTTCCTTTCGAGTTTCTTCTTGAAGCTGAAGAAATCTTGGATCACTGACGATTAGAAAAAATAATACTTAATATGGGAGATAGTTCCAACACCTTCCTGTGCAGTCCTGACAGTAGAGCCAGCACTGGTTATCGTTAACAAAAGCTAATCTCAGAATAATGACCACCTGCGCATGTTAACATGAAGACCTGTCAAATCAACCACAATGTGCTATCACCTAGCTAAAAAGAATGAAAATCTACTAAAACTAAGAAGAACTTCTAAAAGGACCGACAAGATCTAATTTTGAATGTTTGGTTAATATCTAGATTTGATAAGGGGCGAAAAAACTTTCATTTCTACCAGCCAACGGTTCAAAAAATGTTAAACCTCAGATAATAATCAAATTTCCAAGACTCAACAACATGATAAATCATGACTTTAATTAGGTATGGAAAATCCGCTAAATCGAAAATTGTGTTTTTGAAAAATATTTTAGAAACAAATCACAAGAAAATGTTTTTTCATCCCAAGGGTATAGTTTTAAATAAAAACATAGACGTATATGCTTATATTTATTTTCAAACATTCTTTCAAAATATTAGGTTGAAATATTGTTGAAAACAGTGTATTGTTCTTCATCACAGATATTTTTAATCCAAATAAAAGATATTTACAGGGAGTATCTACCTACTTTTTTCATATAGACAAATTCGTTTTATTTTGTTGAAAACAATCGCAAGAATAAAGTGGTTCCATATATTTTGCGATTTGTAAAAGCATATTGATTTTGTTAATATCGAAGTCATCATCCCAGTTCATTTAATTAATGATACGGAAAAGGTTTTGAAATTCTTTTTGTTTGAAAAAATGTTGTGCTAGCATTGTAAAAAGGTCACTTTAAGTGTTTGAGAAAAAGTTTTTTCTGTTCTGTAACATGTGCTTTCCAGGCTCCGTTAATTTCATCGTAAAAAGCTTTTAAAATTCCCGGATTAATGAAATCTTCAATATATGTTTTAGGTGAAGGTTCAGGGGTTAAGGCCTTTAATACCTGAGAATATGAAATCTTTTAGGGAAAAGTTTCCCAAGGATTTTGTGCATATCCTCCCGAAGGTTGTCCTTGAGATATTTGGATATGTTGAAAATGGCTAGGATTTTAGCACCAAATTCTGGCTGTGCAGTCATATTGACACCGAATTGTTGTTCATAGTTATGGGCATAATTTCCAGAATTTAGTCGATGGTTGCCACGAAATTTTTGATTTGGAGAGTTTGGATCAGTGATTCTGATACCACCACTTTGGGGATTGGGAAAGAAAGGCAGCTTCCCTTTTTTGGATTGAGCTGGTAAAACAAGTGATTGTTTACCAATTTATCCGGAGGTTTACTAGACATAGTGAATCAAATTATTGACATTTGTTAGTCAAGATAGCTTTCGGTTCCTTGCTAAGAAATCAGCTAACAGCTAACAAATTGTTAATACCTTTGATAAATTTAATTTCAAAAGGAAATTGGCTTACAAAATTAAACCAGTTTATTCTTCGAGAATTTTCTTCTCTTTTTTTTTGGATTTAAGAAAATCCTTAACGGCATGGTTATCTGTCCGGATTAGAAATTTATAGGATGCTACATAAATTTTGAACCTTTTTAGTCCATTTATGATGGCTAAAATTTCTTTTTCATAGATAATAAAAATAATTTCGGTAGGCTTAAACTTATCGGAATTGTAACCGCAAAGTTCTTCGTTTTTAGGATTTTTTAATGGTTTGCATTTGAGAACTGCTCCCCAGTGTTCATTGGAGGCATCAATTTCAAAAATCATGTAGTCTCCAGTTTTTGGAAAGTACAAAGGAGGTAAATTTTTAATTTCCTCTTTGATAGATCTAATAACAACGGTTACGTTGGAAGTCTACTCAAATGGTTAATCTTTTCTTTAAAAACCATTGTAAGGGTTTCTCTTTTTTAGAAAGATCTTTTATAAAATGCCTACCATAATTAAGAATTCCTAAAAAACTTTGTAATAATTTTTTGTCAATAAGGGTGTCAGGGAAGTCTTTTAAGTTCTACAAGAATATGATCTTGTAATTGGATAACATTCGGAGTAAGGATTAATCCTAAAAATTCGATAGTAGTTTTTTCTACTTCGATTTTCTTTGGAGATAATATCATTCCATGTTTCTAGAATAAATTAGTCATAATTTCAAGATGTTTTTTTATGTTCTTTCATGTTTTTGGAAAACACTAATATATTATCAATATATACAACACAAAAATCTAGATGGGAACATATGTTATCCATCCATCTTTGAAAAATTTGCAGAGCATTACACAAACCAAATAGCATAACATTTTTTTGGTAGTGAATGTACTAAGGTGTGCCGAAGGCTGTCAATGGTTTTGATACTTCTATTAGCTTTACTTGCCAAAAACTTGATTTACAGTCAGATTTACTGTAAATACTGGCATCTCGAATTTTCTTGATTGGAACATCTTTTTGATGAATAAAATAGCCATAAAGAATAATATGCTTATTCAAGCTCTTATAATTGATCACTGTTCTATCCTTTCTTCTTTTTATTCCAACATGATTACGTGCTAAAAATGCTGGACAAGAATGAGAGCTTAGTGTGGGTTCAATAAGCTTTTCATCTAACAATTTGTTTATTTGATTATCAAATTCTTGGATATCTTGAAGAATGTAGATAATAGGGTTAAGTCTAATTACCTTGGTTGGGTCATTGAGTTTTAATGAGCAATATCTAGGAGATCTTTCCCATAATTATAAAGGATTTTCACAAGTTTTCTTTTACTTTCGAAAATATCCAATGTGTTTCATCTAGATTGATTAAGGAATCGGTGTGAATCCTATTTCACATTTGTTACGAAGTTGGCCCATAGGCCCATAAACCCATGGGACCCACTAGATATCGCTGGCGCGACATCTAGTGCTGGCTCCCCTTTCTCTTCCTTCTTTAATTAGTAACAGATTTATTTTCTTTTATTTTATTATTGTAATCTTCTCTTATTGTCTCTTCTTAGAATAGAGATTTTCCTTATAAATCTATTTATCCTCTTGCTCTATAAATACAAGGTAGAGAGGAGAGCTATTTAACGATTTGGGCTACAGCACATTGCTGTGTCGAAATCTCTCTCTCTCTCTCTCTCTCTCCCCCAAATCTTCTTCTCTTTTAATTTCTGGTTGTATACTTGTTGGTTGTTTCTTTGAGAAATTGTTACATGGTATCAGATCACTAGATCCATGGCCATCACTGATCAGAGAACTCTTAGTTTGATTGGCCTTTGATATTTTTGCTCTCTCTATGTAACTACAATTTTCTATTTTACTACTACTAATTGGTGATCAAGATTACTTCTATGAATATTGTTGCTAAATACTACTACTTTGTGGACTGATGTTATTGATCACTGCTTTGGTGAGGTTATTATCCTCTACTTAACATCCATCACCCCCTTTGAGCTTTTATTTTCCTTTGGCCTCTCGGTGGCCGAACCGAGCTTTAGACCTTGTCATTTACCCTACTACCACCATCTACCTTCACCCACGTTGAGCCTTTGGCCAATTGATTGACTGAACCGATAAGACTCTTTTTTTTTTCTTTTTTTTTTTGTGGATTTTGTTCTCTATCATGATGACTGACCCCTAAGCCCACTGAAGCTCAGATCATCTACATTAAGTTGAAAGAAGTTTCTAATTATCTGTTATGGGCTCAGGCTATCAAAGCCTTTATTCTTTCCAAAGACAAAGCCACACCTGTTAAATGATGAGCCTCCTGTATGTGATTTGAAAGACAGTGAATCTGTCAAACTATACAATACCTGGTTAAGAGATAAGTGCCAGGTTCAAACATGGTTGTGGAACTGTATTGATACCTCTATCCTACCCACTGTAATGTTCCACAATACAGCCAAGACCATTTGGGCTGATCTACAAGAGACATATGGGCAAGATAAAAATGTCTTTCGCATCTATGACCTATATGAGCGGATGTTCACTTACTCTATTGGTGAAAAATCACTGAGCGACTACTATTAAGGCTTCAAAGGGCTTATTGAAGAAATACAGGCTGTGCAGCCTCTTACCAATGATTTGAGCAAAATCAAAGCTCAACAGTTTGAGTTCTACATTGCTAAATTTTTTGCTGGCCTTTCCCCGGAATATCAGAGAGTCAAAAGTCAACTTCTTGCAGGAGCCTCTATCCCTACCCTTAGCGAGACCTTCTTTCGCCTTCAGCGATTGGTCCCACAAAGTAACTCTCCTATTAAGGACACTTATGCTTTGTTTGCTGGTCGTGGCAGTGGATCCACTCGTGGTCGTGGTCGTGGTCCTCCTGGACGTGGCAATGGGCGGACATCTTCTGAAAAAGCTAATAGATATTGTACCCATTGTCACAAGACTAACCACATGGTGGAAAATTGTTGGGATATAAACGGTCATCCTGACTGGGCAGATACCCTTGCCAATAATGTTACTACTAAGGATGCCCTATATCCCATCCAGGCTCCTCCTACGCAGACATCTGCGCCATCAAATGCACAGTATGAGGCCTTGTTCATACAAGTACAACTATCTTGCTATCTACCACTCTTTCTACACCTTGGATTATAGACTCCGGCGCTACCTGTCACACGACAGGACAGCCTTCTACCCTTACAACCCTTAATGATACACCGAAGCCTGTCACGTTTACCTTGCCGATGGATCATCTACCACGGCTTCCCAACATGGGAATATTACCCTTACCCCGTCTTTATCCTTGTCATCTGTCCTTCACGTTCCCAAATTTCTTCTTAACCTTATGTCTATTAGTCAACTTACAAAATCACTTAACTGTGTTGCAACCTTTTTTTTCCTTCTTATTATACCTTTCAGGATCTTAGGACCAAGGCGACGATTGGTAGCAGGCGTGAGCATGCTGGTTTGTATTATTTGGAGCTACCTGAACCCGATCCCACCACTGCTACCACATCTACTTCCACCCCTCTTCAATGGCACCATCGGCTTGGCCATCTATCTCTTTCTAAGTTAAAGGCTCCTGTCCCTAGTTGTAAGTCGCTCTCTACCTTACAATGTGAGACTTGTGAACTAGGGAAACATCATCGTTCCTCTATTCCAACTAGTTCTACACCTAGGCAATCTTCCCCGTTTTCTTTAGTTCATTCTGATATTTGGGACCTTGTTGAATTCCTAATCGACTTGGTTTCTCGTACTTTGTAACCTTTGTAGACAATTATTCCCACATGACTTGGCTCTATTTAATAAAAGAATGGTCTGAATTTATTAATATTTTCAAGGGTTTTCATAAAGAAATTGCCACTCAATTTGGTACTCCGATCAAAGTTCTACGTACTGATAATGCCCTTGAATATGTTCAGTCTACCGTCTCTGATTTCTGTTTTGCCAATGGCATTATACACCATACCAGTTGTGCTTACACTCCTCAACAAATTGCTGAGCGTAAAAATAAACATCTTCTGGATATTGCCAGGTCTCTCATGCTCCATATGAATGTTCCTAAGTATTATTGGAGTAATGCTGTTTTAACTACCTGCTACCTGATTAATAGGATGTCTTCTTCTGTCCTCCACAATAAAATTCCTTTTAAACTTCTCTATCCTAATACTCCCTTATTTTCAGTTTCTCCTTGTGTTTTTGGTAGTACGTGTTTTGTCCACATCCTACATCCTAAAGTGGACAAATTAACTCCCCTAGTCAAATGTATTTTCCTTAGCTACTCTCGTACTCAAAAAGGTTACCGATGATTTGACTCTGTTACTCGGCGCCATTTTGTCAGTCATGATGTAACATTTTTTGAAGACAAGCCATACTACCCTGTTCCTGTTCTCACCAATTCACCTTCCACTGATATTCCTTTACCTCTCCTTCCTTCTGATGATGAACCCACCTCCATCCCACCCCAAACTCGCAACCCTTGCAGGTCTATACCCGTCGCACTCAGGTTCCTCCACCTACTATGACTACTACTCCGACTGCTGCTGACGCTGTCCCTGGTTCTACGGTCGACTCTGACCTACCTATTGCTCTCCGAAAAGGTAAAAGAACTAGTACATTACCTTTCCCATTGAGCACTTTGTTATTACTACCCATCTACCCACTTCTCAACGGCGACTTGTTTACTCTTTGGCTGCTACCTTTGTACCTACTACCCTATCCCAAGCCTTGTCCCATCCAAGGTGGCATGCTGCTATGAATGATGAAATAGATGCTCTAACCTCCCGTCAGACTTGAACTCTTGTTGACCTCCCACCTAGCCACTCAGTTGTGAAGTGGAAATGGGTCTATACTATGAAACATAACTCCAATGGCTTTGTTGAACGGCTGAAAGCATGGTTAGTTGCCAAGGGTAAAATTAAACCTATGGGGTAGACTATTTTGAGACATTCTCTCCAGTAACCTGTCTCAATTTGGTCCGGGTACTCGTTTCCATGGTTGTCAATTTTGATTGGCCCTTGTATCAAATGGACATTAAAAATGCGTTCTTGTATGGGGATCTTCATGGGGAGGTATATATGGACCAACCTCCAGGGTATGTTGCTCAGGGAGGGAATTCCACTAAAGTCTGCAAGTTACTAAAGCAATATATGGACTAAAGTAGTCCCCTCATGCGTGGTTTGATAAATTTAGCACAGTCATTACTAGTCTTGGCTTCATTACTTGCTATTTAGATCATTCTGTTTTTGTACGTCGTCATCAGGCTACTGTTACTACCATTGCTGTCTATGTGGACGACATAATTATTACAAGGAATGATAAGTTGGGTATTACAGAACTTATGTCTCACCTAAATACCTACTTTCAGATGAAGGACTTAGGACTCCTTCACTATTTTCTTGGTATTGAAGTAGTTCGAAGCCGTACTAGTATCAGTCTCTCCCAACGAAGGTATGTCCTCAATCTTCTTGTAGAAATAGGTCTTCTTGGCACCAAACCGGTTGAAACTCCAATGGATCCACATCAGAAATTTGAAACATGTGATAATCCTGAATATTCTGATGTTCATCAATATAGACAGTTGGTTGGGAAGCTAATTTATCTTACTGTTACTAGACCTGACCTTTCTTATGCTATTGGAGGGGTGAGTCAATTTATGCAAGCTCCTAAGGTTGTCCATTGGGAGGCGGCCTGTTGTATCTTGCGCTATCTCAAGAAATCTCTAGGTACAGATCTTGTTTATTCCCGACATCACCATCTTGACATTGTTGGGTTTTTCAGATGCTGATTGGGCTGGGGCAGATGGTGATAGACATTCCACTACAGGTTATTGTACTTTCGTTGGTGGCAATCTCATCACTTAGAGAAGTAAGAAGCAAACCACTGTCTCCAAATCCAATACTGAGTCTGAATACTATGCTATGGCACAGACTACTACTGAATTAATGTGGCTGAAAAATCTTCTGCAAGAGTTGGGATTTCCTATTTCTCAGCCTATGACCTTAATGTGTGATAATCAGGCTGCGATCTATATTGCCAGTAATCTACTGTTCCATGAACGTACCAAGCATATAGAAGTGGCTTGTCATTTTGTTCGTGATGCAGTTCTGAAGAAGTTTGTTGTCACTCCATTTGTTTCCTCTTCAAATCAACTTGCGGATATTCTCACTAAACCTCTATTTGGACCAGCATACCAGTTGAACTGTTACAAGTTAGGATTGGCTAATTTGTACACTCCAGCTTGAGGGAGGGTGTTACGAAGTTGGCCCATAGACCCATGGGAGCGCCAGCAACATCTAGTGCTAGCTCCCCTTTCTCTTCCTTCTTTAATTAGTTACAGATTTATTTCCTTTTATTTTATTATTGTAATCTTCTTTTATTGTCTCTTCTTAAAATAGAGATTTTCCTTGTAAATCTGTTTATCTTCTTTCTCTATAAATACAAGGTAGAGAGGAGAGCTATTTAACGATTTGGGCTACAGCCCATTGCTCTCTCTCTCTCTCTCTCTCTTCCTCAATCTTCTTCTCTTTTAATTTCTGGTTGTATACTTGTTTGTATCTTTGAGAACTTGTTACAACATTTACGAACATGGTTTGATAAAATAGGAATTTTTATCCTTTTTATCAGTAGTTAGGATTACATTATGTTTATGTAACTCCATTGGCATGTATGTTTGGGTAAAATTGTTTCCTAAGAAGATCATGCATGAAGGGAAAACAGAAGATTTTAGAAATAACAAAATTTACATTTCTTCAAATAGCAGCTATATTTTTAGCTTATATTCTAAATATGTTGCATGCCCATCAACACCAATTGCTAGGATTGGTCTTTTCATCTTTATCCATTGTTCAATTGGTAAAGCATGTCATCTGCCTCAGCATGTTATGGCACCTATATCAAGCAATACATCCAAAGTATATGGCTTATAATTTTAGAAGTGAAATTTGACTTTTATATATAAATATTTTTTCTTACATTGTTTAGCAAAAAAAATATATACTCGTCTTTGTCTATGAAAGATTGATGATAAATGGCTAAAGTTCTAACTCCTTCAGTATCACCAGTTGCTTCTTTGCCCTTCGAGGAGTGAGAACCAGTACCAAACCTTATAAGGATTTGATCAATTTTTGTTGCAATAGGTTTTGATTCTTCTATTCTTAAATGTGTAGAGGATGAGATTTTCTGGTTTTCAAAAAATATGTCTGGGTGGGATTTTCTATTTTTCAGAAATTTGACACTAAAAGTAAAGATTTTTACCTGAAGCAACTATTTCTAGAGTAGGAAATTTTTGTTCTTCTTTAGTAATGATATCATCAAGTAACCATTGTTTTGGTAGACTGAGATCATGCCAATTAATTAAACGAGGTTGAATTTCTGTTCCAAAAGGTTTGGGTTCAAAAATCTCAACAATTTGCTTCTCTGTTGGTTTAATGGAGGTTTTAGCAATACTAGTCAATTCATGAATAGCTGTCCATGAAATTGCTAAGTTTTCACGCTTGGATTTCATTCCTAGTCCTTCGGTTTTAATGCGTAGGACAAGGGTATCCTCTATATTGGGGCCTGTAACAGAAATGAAGTAATTGGGTTTTAGGACAAGGGTATCCTCTATATTGGGGCCTGTAACAGAGAAAGTAATTGGGTTTTACTCTAAGCCATATGTTACCTACCACAAGATTGGAGTCGATTCCTCTAATCAAAGCTGATACAGGATTCTCTATGAATCGTTTATCAAAGAGAAATGCCACAATAGGGGTACCAATACCTTGTCGGAATAAGGCATCAATTTCTATTTGGATTACTCCGATATGAATGTAGCGGATTTGAAGGTGTTTTTTACACAATCTCATAATTTTGTCTTTGTTAAAGAGTTTAATTTCAATTTTAGAATTTTAAGTGAGTCGAGTGGTGATGTTTCCACTAGCTTGCTCAAAATATCTAGTTCACGAAAAAGATAACTTAGACAATCTATAGACCTCTTCTTTTCTAAGATTTTTATATTTTTCATATTTGGAAAAGTCAACCACCATATCTTCTTGGATTTAATTGGACAGACGGACCTGATCGGTTTCTTCAAGTGGGGCCTGTTCAAAACATTCTCCATGATTAATTGTATCTTGGTTATTAGATGCAAAGGGAACATCTAATGGATTTAGTTCATGAAACAAGAGGTCCTCTACATTAAACAAAACCCGGAGAGACCTAACATAAAAGAGGGACCAAAACTAGCTGATCTACAAAAGCATGGTGTTGATGCAAGCACAAGTTAAAATTTGACTTATTCCCTAAGTAACAAAAAAAAATTCTGCCTTATTCCAATTAACTTGTTTATAAAGCTTAAATATACCAGAAAAAAGAAATTATCAACATTTAATATTGAATATATCAACCATCTTATAGTGCCAGGGAAATTGAATATTCTGACACAAGATTCACTGCTTGTGAAAAAAAGCGGAGTCAGGTTGACAAACAGCTAGATACCATAACACCTGTTTTCATCATGGCTTAAAATGCATGTGGAAGCTAAGATTTAGAGTTAGCATTTGATGGGATTGAGGTTTCAAAATATGTTGATGAGTTGATCTGAATGATCTCTTGGAAGCAGAACAGACTCATAAGGAAATTAGATTAATTTCTAATTAGATAGGAATTTTGGCATTGGCAGAAACAACAAAAGCAATGCCATGTGCAAAATCCAATTTGAAGTCGCAAAAGATAATTAAATCATCAAGTGTTGTGCAAATAAGTCTTGGACTGTGTAATCAACCAAATCAAAATTTTTATCGACCCAAAAAGTTAAGCTTCCTAATCTGGAAAGGGAGTTATTTATAATGCAGTCAACTAAAAAAAATGAAGGCCAATTAGGCAAAGGAATGAAGTATGAAAACAAAAGTCAACCTGAGTTATAAAACCCTCACTTAGAGCTTCCAACTGATGAGGAATAAGGTGATCCTCAAAGTTGCCATGTCCCAGCTGACCATATTTGCTCCACCCGTAGGTATATAAACCCCCTGAAGAGGAAACAGCAATAGTATGCCGCCATCCACATGCAACTAGAACCATTTTTTGTCCCTAATACATTACATAAATAACAAACAAAACTTAAAAGCAGAAGTTCAAGAAATTCTTGTAAGAACTAAGATATAAAGACTACACAGCAGGAATATAGCATCAGATTCCAAATTAATTGACTAAATGATGGGGAAGATTTTTTTGGTTTTGGAGAAGACAAGATTAGCCTAGGGTGCCAACAACATCATGTGGTTGAGGGTGACTCGGCAATTATGATGGTGGTTTGGGACTAACAGAGAGCTGCCATGGAGATTTTCTCACCTTGTCAGGAACATTAGTCACTTGACTTCTTCAGCTAATACCTCTTTCATCAAAGATCCAGATCAGCAAATTCTTTGTCACATGAGCCAGCTAGGCAAGCCTTGTATTTTATTTGCGATAGAATTTCCTCTTTGAGGTTTTTGGGTTGGTTTGCACTGTTATTTTCCTTCTTCTTGTTCTTGTTCTTGTTGCAGTGGATGTTGTTGCTGTTTTCCATTGATTTATTTATTTATTTAATTAGGTCTTTGTGTTTGAGGAGATGCCTTGCTGTTGCACACCATCTTGCGTCAATTATTCAATTGTATATTAAAAGATGAGATTGGCCTTAATCATTCCCATTTGTGAATACTTATAGATTATATAAATATAAAGTAGGAGAATATTACAAAGAAGGTTTTTCGCCATATTTAGCATGTTAGGTTTAGACAAAGCATCATACGCAAGTAGTATTGCTCAAGCATTCTGGCCAAGCTGCAATAGGTAATACTATGCCAGACATATATTCTTTTCAGTGTTCTTTCGTGGAGCTTTCTAATCTGTTGCCACAATAAAGTATTTGAAGGAACTTTTTGATAATAGAGTATTATCTTATTCAACAAGGAAAGTGGACGTTCATCTCTACAGATACTGATAAATCAATTTTGAAAGACAGCAAATGCAACTGGAATCATTAGATAATCCCCTCATGTAAGGCTCTTATAATGTTTGACTCGTTGGATTTTCAACTACGTCATCTTGTTAAATAGCTACCAGTGAAAAAAATAATATGAATTATGATGCACAAGGAGCTTAGCAGTTAATGGAGAAAAAGTCATTGAGATGCCTGTTGATCTGCCAATTTGCTCAAATATTCACCAAATTATAAATACAAATCGACCAGACTCACCAAATATAAAAAACATAATGATCTTGGACAATTCGTATCTCATTCAGGCTAATATGCCCTTGTGCAAATTATCCTACGATATTCCTTTTTAAATTTGATACAGGGCATAATACGAATTGACCAGACTCACCAAATATGAAACAAAATGATCTGGGACAATTCGTAACCCATTCAGGCTAATATGCCCTTGTGCAAATTGTGCATATTATCCTACGATGTTCCCTTTTAAATTTGATACAGGGCATCCCAAGGCTAATATGCCCTTCTGCAAATTATGGTAGGATAATTGACCAGAATCACCAAATATTAAACATAAAAAGGGAATATCTTCATTTATTATAACTTTCACATTTGTTCCAGCAGAAGGGAACCCCTTCAGTGCCTCATTTTATGAGTTTAAGAGGAACAAGCAAAGAGAGAAGAAATATAGGAAAAGAAAAATGATATTCGCAAATAGTCAACATACATCAACAGCAGAAACACGATGGGGGACTAAACGATCATTTCTGTCGCCTAAACCCAAGTTGCCAGATCGACCCCAGCCCCAACCATAGAGCTGGCCATCTTCTGTAATTGCAGCCGTATGTTCAGCACCAGCTGCAATCATTTTGACCAATCCCTGCAAAATGGAACAGGAAAACTTTTTATTTCATCTCAAAGAGGCATAACATTAAGGAAAAAAAAAACAGACAAATATTTGGATGGCCTTGGTAAACTTTTGGAAGAAACTAATTTAGAAAATTAAATTTTATGCTTTAAGTCTTTCTTTTGCTTACAGTTTCTTTTCACCTACTTTAAAGATCTTTTGCCGGTTGGCTGAAAGGTTTTGAGGTCTTCAAGTCTATAACCATCTTCTTTTGTGGGGTAGTTGGCCTTTAAGCTCCCTTTAGAGCTGGGAAGGCGTGTGGTTGAGCTGGCCGTAATTCGTCTACTGAACTCACAAGATTTGAGTGGTGAACGACATCTGGAGATCTAAAAGCCAATTAAAAAACTAAATGGCAACAGATCTAGGAAGCTGTGAATGCATAGCAAATTTTTGTGGTGTTAATAGTACGGAGTATACTCATAGTAGTCATATATTAAAAACAAGTAATGAAAAATTGTCCGCTATAAGTGGCGCAGTTAATATGCTATTAGATTTATCTTTTACTTTTTTTCGTAAAATCGACAAAAAAGTTGATCATATTCAAAATGAAGTTACCCTAATAAAGGATCAAGTAACCCAACTTAGTTCTATAATAGACTTGATCTCAACCAAGAGACCAAAGAGACTATCAATAGGCTGGACAAAAAATTGGACAAAATTTTAAGCAAAAATTTTTCCAACGAAATTCCTGCTTTTTCCACATCCCACAGAACTCTGTGGTTATAATTTTAGCAAATTCAAACCTGCCGAAATTAATTACATTATCTATGAAAAATAAATTTTAGCTATTATAAATGGACTAAAACGGTTCAAAATTTATTTAGCATCTGATAAATTCCTTATACGAACGGATAATCAGGCCGTTAAGGATTTCTTAAAATTTAAAAAGCGGGAGGAAAACCCTCGCCGAATAAATTGGTTTAACTTTGTCAGTCAATTTCCTTTTGAAATAGAATATATTAAAAGTTCTACTAATGTTTTAGCTGACTTTCTTAGCAGGGAATCTGAAAGTCTCAGCTAACAAAAGCCCTTGATACGCTTCAAAATATCTGGTAAACCGCCAGATAAATTTGATAAAAGTCGTGGTAAAAAGTCATTCATTCACCCAACCATGCCCAAAAAAGGGAAGCTTTCATTCTTTCCCAATCCCCTAAGAGGTGGTATCAGAATCACTGATCCAGACACCCCCAATCACGGACCTACTGGAACTTATCCACAAAACACTGGATATTTTGTTCTTACTCTTACTCCTCCCTTTGGACCAACATTCAGACCAAGTGTTTCCCATCAACCCGAATATGGAGCTAAAATCCTAACCCATTTTCAACACCTTCAAAATTCTCAAGGTCAACCCATGGGCAGATATTCCCAAAATCCTTGGGCTACCTCTACCCAAGAAATATCATATTCTCAAGTTTTAAAAACCCTAAAACCCGAACCTTTGCCTCCAAATATGCTTGCCGATTTCTTTAATCCAGGAATTCCAAAAGTTTTTTATGATGAAATTAATGGTGCCTGGAAAGCCCATTTAACGGAACAGAAAAAACTGTTTCGGAAACATCTCAATTCTCTTTCAAACTTGTCGGGCCAATTTTGTTTAAAACAAAAAGAATATCAAAAACTCATTCTTAGTGTCATTAAACAAATGAACTGGAATGATGATTATGATTTAGAAAAGATAAACATGTTTTTAGAAATTGCGGAATATTTAGAACCCCCTTATTCTGACGATTGTATTTTTAACAAAATCAAACGGATTTGTCTCTATGAAAAAAGTCGCCAGATTCTCCCTGTTGATCTCTTCAACCAAATTAAAACAATCTGTGATGAAGAATAATATACAGCCTTTACTGATATTTTAACCCAAAATTATGAAAGACTGTTTGAAAACAAATAAAAACATCTGCGTCTATGTTTTTACTTGGAGCTCCACCCTTGGGATGAAATAACATTTTCTTGGGGATTAGTCTCTAGAGTTTATTTTAAAAATACCAGTGCCGATTTAATTAATCATTTTCCTAATATGATAAAAGCCATGCTTTATCATGTTGCTGGCACATGGAAATTTGATAATTATCTAGAACTAAATATTTTTAGAACTCTGGGATGGCGGCGAAGAGAACGGTTTTATGCGCCTTATCAAATATGGGCCTTAACCAGACTGTCCGATATTGATCTAGTAGGCCCACTACAACTTGAAGCTGATGAAGCATTGACAATGGCTCGACAAATCAAAGGCGAGCGATTCTTCATCAACTCGATCGTCGAACTCCATGATGCGGCTAAGTTTGCTCAACTCTTTGACTTTCAAATCACTGATGGACAGAGAGTATTTTATACAATATGCATGTAAATTATCAGATCACCCCTCAGCAAAAACTTGAGGTTCTTCAACCGTTAGAACAGTTCATCAAGCTGAACTTTCTAGACCTACCTTTTGAATACTTACTTGAGGCTGAAGAAATCATCAATCACCGTCAATTAGAGCGAAGATATCTCAATATTGATACTGATGACTCTTACATGTACTCTCCTGATAACGGACCCAGCACCGGCGGTACCTGCTGACATGATAGAAGTCTCGAGATAATGACCACTTGCACACGTTAGCATAAAGCCCAGTTACAAGACCACGTGCTACAAATCCAGCATACAACATCTCCGAAGACTTGATTTTTTTTATGTTGAGTTACTGTAGCAGTAAATACTGTTCATGTTACTGTAGCAGTAAATACTGTTCATGTTACTGTAGCAGTGAATAGTGCCACCGACAAACACTATTCAAAAAGTAACTTAACTTGAGTTACTATTAACCCAATAGTTAACTCATGTCTTTCCTATAAATGGCATCTACCCTCTCATTTAAGGGCATGCGTTACCTTCCCTCTCTCTCTCTTAAGGTCTCTCTCCCTTTCTCCCACCTACCCCTCTTTTTCATCTACTTTCTTTTAGTTCTTTCTTTGAGTTCTCTCTTTGAGTACTCTTTTGTAAAGTTAGTTCTTAGTTTGTAAATGGTATCAGAGCCTAGTTGCTCTTGTTGAAGCTTGAAGAAACTATATGATCGTCTTTTTATAGTCTTCGAATACCGTCTCTTATCGGATTCTTAGCCTATAATTAGAGGTGATTGTACTTGGAATCCCACCTTACCCAGGTTGGTTCGTAATGAAGTTTCTTACTTTCTTTTCTTTTATGTTGCTTTAAGTTTTTACTTTATGCACTTCTTCTTCTTCAACCCTCCTTTTACTTTTATGCTTTAAGTCTTTGTGTTGGTTATCAAATTCTTGAATATCTTGAAGTGTATATATGATTTATAAAATGGAAAGTGAAATTTGGCTTGGACATAGAAATATTTTTTCTTACGTTGTTTAGTAGAAAATATATATTCATCTTCATAGATGAACATCTGATGATAAATAGCAAATGTTTTAAGTTCATCAGTGTTAACGAGGAATCCTTTACCTTTAGAGGAAGTGGAGCCGGATCCTAATCGGATAGGGATCTGAACCGTTTTAGTGGCAATGGATTTGGGTTCCTCTATTTTTAAAGGAGAATTACACTGAGGTAACATTTTCTGTTTCTCAGAAAATTGTCGTTGAAAATAAAGATTTTTTTCCCGAAGCTACTATTTCTAGTGTGGGAAATTTTTGTTCTTCTTTAGAAATAATGTCATTTAGTAACCATTGTTTTGGTATACTAAGATCATGCCAGTTAAGTAAGCGAGGTTGAATTTCCGTTTCAAAAGGTTTAGGTTCGAAAATTTCAACGATGCGCTTATCAATTGGCTTAATTAAAGTTTTTGCCACATTAGTCAATTCATGAATAGCTGTCCATGAGATTGCTAAGTTTTCACTGTTTGATTTATTCCTAGTCCGTCGGTTTTTATACAGAGGACTAAGGTATCTTCTATGTTAGGGTCTGTGACAGAAACAAAATAATTTGGTTTTATTCTAAACCAAATATTGCCAACCACAAGATTGGAGTCTATTCCTCCTATCAAGGCTGATGCAGGATTCTCAATGAACCGTTTATCAAAGAGAAATGCTAGGATAGGGGTGTCAATTCCTTGTCTAAATAAAGCTGTAATTTCGATTTAAATGACTCCAATATGAATATATCGGATTTGAGGGTGTTTTTTACACAATTGCATAATTTTTTCTTTGTTGAAAAGTTTAATTTCAATTTTAGAATTTTCAATGAGTCGAGCAGTGGTGTTTCCATTTGCTTGCTCAAAATATCTAGTTGACCAAAATGGCAACTTAGATAAATGATAAACCTCTTCTTTTCTAATGGTTTTATGTTTTCCATACTTAGAAAAGTTAACAACCATATCTTCTTGGATATAGTTGGATAAGTGGTCCTGATCTATTTCTTCAGGTAGGGCGTGTTCAAAACATTCATCAAGTTTGATTAATTCATGGTCGTTTGATGAAATAGAGACATCTAATGTTTTGAATTCAAAGATTCCATCTGACTCGGAACTGGAATCAGAATCGATTTCACTGACCAACTCATACAATATTTCTGAAGATTTAGTAATGTCGTCGTCAAAAACAATTTCAAGATTTTTTATCTCTAATTATATTACCATTTTACGGGCACCTTTGTTTTTCTGAGGACATTTATTAGCATAATGGCCCTCTTCAATACAGGCATAACAACGACAGGTTTTTGTCTTGTTGTTAGGGTTAGATTTTCTAACATATTTTTTCTATTTAAAAAAATCTATTTTGTGGATTAAATCTTTTCCACTTATAACGGCGCTAAACGGTTTCATGGGTTTAGATATTTTATAAGATTTTCGTTTTTTCTTCATGTAGGTTTTTTCGCATCCAAATTTCCAATTATTTTTTAAGGGATTTACAGAAACCTGGATTAAGTTTCTTCTTTAATTGTTTGGCGGCTCTTGCATCCAAACAATGATTAATTAATTGTCGATAAACATAATTAACCTGATTTCCTAAACTGTCTGTACTGTCTGTGTCAAGACAGAATTTAAGATAATTATCTTTGCAAATCGTGTCCCAAGGAGGGGGTAATTTAGCAAAGAATTGAGACAACCAATGTTTGGTTGAGGCTACTGGAAAAAGGTGATAATATTGTTGAAATGCTATAGAAAATTCTTCAAAGCTATTCATGTTACATAGCTTGAGCTTAGATAAAGCATAGGTAATATCTTCCGCCGTTTATTCGTCGGAGCTGATCTCGCAAAACTCATTTTTAAGGAGTTTTACAATATCGGATAATAATGCATCAAAAGACTTCATCGAGTTTTGAAGAAGTTCTTTAGCAGCTTGTCATTCGGGAGTACTTTCCCATTGTTTGAGAAAGTGAAGAACAGAACCTTGGAGGTTCCGCTAACCCAATCTAAGAATTTTTTTCCTAGACCATGTGGATTTAAAGCTTGTGATGACAATAGACAAAAATTTTGCCCAATTATCAATGGCAGATTCGTATCTTTTAAAAGGAACATGGGTTAGGTCTAAATAGGTTCCACCGGAAGCTACGTTTCCTTTGTTAAGATCCTCTTTTCGGGTCATGAAAACAGGGGGATTTGGTACAAATTCGTTTGAATCATCTGTAGCTTTCAAATGTTCAGCGAAATCATCCTCGGATGTTCGAGGTTGAAAATCTTCATCGGTGTCAAGATGATCGTTGTCACCGATTTTCCGTTTGCCTTTCCTAGTATAGTCTGGTTCCGTGTCGGACTCAGTTTCTAACTCAGTAGTAGACTCAGTGTCTGAGCTTTCGCTGGGCGAGTCTAACCTTCGTGGATTCCAGGACGAGGTATCGGCCATGTAAAGATTATCAGGGGAAGGAAAGTTTCTAGAACTACTAGGGCGATTTTTCTTTGAAGATTCAGTTTGAATCTTTCTCGATGTACCGGCTATTAGTTTAGCCTTGTCAGTATTGGTAAAAATTTCATCCAGAATCTTTTTGTATACAGGAATTAACTCATCATCTTCCTCGGATAAGACTTTGGAAGGGTTCTAATTTGTCTCTGTCTCTTCAAAGGGGTTTTCCTCAAAAAGATTATAATGATGCTGCTTAAATATCGCTTCATGTCCGATATAAAGTTGTTGCATCATGGTCACTAATTTTTGTTTTTCAGAAAAATCAGTTTCGTCTTTAAACCGTTTTCTTCAATAGCCTATTATTTCTTTTAAAGAAAAAAGCTGCGAAAGAGTAGTCAGTTTTTCCGTAGTTAGGGGTTTCAAAGATTCGGCATTTCCATAATACCACGCAGTTCTGTGGGATGTGGAAAAAGCAGAAATTTCTTTGGAAAATTTTTTATTTAAAATTGTCCAATTTTTTGTCTAGCATATTGATGTCTCTTTGGTCTCTTGGTTGAGATCCAAGTCTATTATAGAACCAAGTTGGGTTACGTGATCCTTTACTAGGGTAACTTCATTTTGAATATGATCAAATTTTTTGTCGATTTTACGAAAAAAAGTAAAAGATAAATCTAATAGCATATTAACTGCGCCACTTATAGCGGGTAATTTTTCATTACTTGTTTTTAAAATATGAGTACTATGAGCATACTCCGTACTATTAACACCACATAAATTTGCTATGCATTCACAGCTTCCTAAATCTGTTGCCATTTAGTTTTTACTTCGCTTTTAGATCTCCAGATGTCCGTCGCCACTCACATCTTGTGAGTTCAGTAGACGAATTACGGCCAACTCAACCACAAGCCTTCCCGGCTCTAAAGGGAGCTTAAAGGCCAACTAACCCACAAAAGAAGATGGTTATGGACTTGAAGACCTCAAAACCTTTCAGCCAACTGGCAAAAGATCTTGAAAGTAGGTGAAAAAGAAATTGTAAGCAAAAGAAAGACTTAAAGCATAAAAGTAAAAGGAGGGTTGAAGAAGAAGAAGTGCATAAAGTAAAAACTTAAAGCAACATAAAAGAAAAGAAAGTAAGAAACTTCATTACGAACCAACCTGGGTAAGGTGGGATTCCAAGTACAAAGACTTATAATCACCTCCAATTATAGGCTAAGAATCCGATAAGAGACGGTATTCGAAGACTATAAAAAGAAGATCATATAGTTTCTTCAAGCTTCAACAAGAGCAACTAGGCTCTGATACCATTTACAAACTAATAACTAACTTTACAAAAGAGTACTCAAAGAGAGAACTCAAAGAAAAAACTAAAAGAAAGTAGATGAGAAAGAGAGATAGGTGGGAGAAAGGGAGAGAGACCTTACAAGACAGAGAGAGGGAAGGTAAGGCATGCCCTTAAATGAAAGGGTAGATGCCTATTTATAGAAAAGACATGAGTTAACTATTGGGTTAATAGTAACTCAAGTTAAGTTACTTTTTGAATAGTGTTTGTCGGTGGCACTATTCACTGCTACAGTAACATGAACAGTATTTACTGCTACAGTAACTCAACATAAAAAAAATCAAGTCTTCAGAGATGTCGTATGCTGGATTTGTAGCACGAGCCCTTGTAACTAGGCTTTATGCTAACGTGTGCATGTAGTCATTATCTTGAGACTTTCATCATGTCAGCAGGTACAGCCAGTGCTGGGTCCGCTATCAGGAGAGGACATGTAAGAGTCATCGGTATCAATATTGAGATATCTTCGCTCTAATTGACGGTGATCGATGATTTCTTCAGCCTCAAGTAAGTATTCAAAAGGTAGGTCTAGAAAGTTTAGCTTGATGAACTGTTTTAACCGTTGAAGAACCTCAAGTTTTTGCTGAGGGGTGATCTGGTAATTTACATGCATATTGATACAAAATACTCTCTGTCCATTAGTGATTTGAAAGTCAAAGAGTTAAGCAAACTTGGCCGCATCATGGAGTTCGACGATCGAGTTGACAAAGAATCGCTCGCCTTTGATTTATCGAGCCATTGTCAATGCTTCATCAGCTTCAACTTGTAGTGGGCCTACTAGATCAATATCGGACGGTCTGGTTAAGGCCCAGATTTGATAAGGCGCATAAAACCGTTCTCTTCGCCGCCATCCCAGAGTTCCAAAAATATTTAGTTCTAGATAATTATCAAATTTTCATGTGCCAGCAACATGATAAAGCATGACTTTTATCATATTAAAAAAATGATTAATTAAATCGATACTTGTATTTTTAAAATAAACTCTAGAGACTAATCCCCAAGAAAATTTATTTCATCCCAAGGGTGGAGCTCCAAGTAAAAACATAGACGCAGATGTTTGTATTTGTTTTCAAACAGTTTTTCATAATATTGGGTTAAAATATCAGTAAAGGTTGTATATTGTTCTTCATCACAGATTTTTTTAATCTGGTTGAAGAGATCAACAGGGAGAATCTGGCAACTTTTTTCATAGAGACAAATCCGTTTGATTTTGTTAAAAATACAATCGTCGAAATAAAAGGGTTCCAAATATTCCGCAATTTCTAAAAACATGTTTATCTTTTCTAAATCATAATCATCATTCCAGTTCATTTGTTTAATGACACCAAGAATGAGTTTTTGAAATTCTTTTTGTTTTAAACAAAATTGGCCCAACAAGTTTGAAAGAGAACTGAAATGTTTCCGAAACAGTTTTTTCTGTTCCGTAACATGGGCTTTCCAGGCACCATTAATTCCATCATAAAAAACTTTTGGAATTCCTGGATTAAAGAAATCGGCAGCCATATTTTGAGGCAAAGGTTTGGGTTTTAGGGCTTTTAAAACCTGAGAATATGATATTTCTTGGGTAAAGGTAGCCCAAGGATTTTGGGAATATCCACCCACGGGTTGACCTTGAGAATTTTGAAGGTGTTGAAAATAAAATAGGATTTTAGCTCCATATTCGGATTGATGGGGAACACTTGGTCAGAATGTTGGTCCAAAGGGAGGAGTAAGAGTAAGAACAATATTTTGTGCATAAGTTCCAGTAGGTCCGTGATTGGGGAGTCTGGATCAGTAATTCTGATGCCACCTCTTCGGGGATTGGGAAAGAATGGAAGCTTCCCTTTTTTGGGCTTGGCTGGGTAAATGAATGGCTTTTTACCACGACTCTTATCAAATTTATCTGGCGGTTTACTAGACAATTTGAAGCGTCAAGGGCTTTTGTTAGCTGAGACTGTTTGAGATTCCCTGCTAAAAAAGTCAACTAAAACATTAGTAAAACCTTTAATATATTCAATTTCAAAAGGAGATTAACTGACAAAATTAAACCAATTTATTCGGCGAGGGTTTTCCTCCTGCTTTTTAGATTTTAAGAAATCCTTAACGGCCTGATTATCCGTTCGTATAAGAAATTTATCAAATGCTAAATAAATTTTGAACCGTTTTAGTCCATTTATAATAGCTAAAATTTCTTTTTCATAGATAATGTAATTAATTTTGGCAGGTTTGAATTTGCCAGAATTATAACCACAGAGTTCTTCTGCTTTTGGATTTTTCAGTGGTTTACATTTGAGAATAGCTCCCCAGTGTTCGTTAAAGGCGCCGGTCTCAAGAATCATGTAATCTACCTGTTTTAGGAAAATACAGAGGGGGTAAATGTTGAATTTCATTTTTAAGATATTGGATTATAGCAGTGTCATTATTAATCCATTCAAAGGGTTGATCTTTTTTGAGCAACCGTTGTAAAGACTTTTCTTTTTTAGAGAGATCATTAATGAAATGTCGACCATAATTAAGAATTCCGAGAAAACTTTGTAATTGCTTTTTATCTACTAAAGTGTCTGAAAATTCTTTTAATTTTACTAAAATATGGTCTTGTAATTGAATACCATTTGGATTAAGGGTTAGCCCAAAAATTCGATAGTAGTTTGTTCTACTTCGATTTTCTTAAGAGAAAGGATTATTCCATGTTTTTGGAATAAATCAGTCATAATTTCAAGATGCTTGGTATATTCTTCGCGAGTTTTAGAGAAGGATAAAATATCATCAATATACACCACACAAAAGTCAAGATTAGAGAAGATGCTGTCCATCCATCTCTGAAAAACTTGCGGTGCATTACATAAGCCAAAGGGCATAACTGTCTATTGGTAGTGTTTATAATAAGGGGTACTACAGGCGGTCAAGGGTTTTGACTCGTCTGTTAATTTGACTTGCCAAAATCCAGATTTACAGTCGAATTTACTGTAAATACTAGCGTCTCAAATTTTATTAATCAAGACGTCTTTCCGTGGGATAAAATAGTCATCAAAGATAAGATGCTTATTTAGACTCTTATAATTAATGATCATTCTGGCTTTTCCGCGTTTTATCTTAGCATGATTTCTTACGAGAAATGCTGGGTAGGAATGAGGTTCTTGATTAATAAAATTTGAGACGCTAGTATTTACAGTAAATTCGACTGTAAATCTGGATTTTGGCAAGTCAAATTAACAGACGAGTCAAAACCCTTGACCGCCTGTAGTACCCCTTATTATAAACACTACCAATGGACAGTTATGCCCTTTGGCTTATGTAATGCACCGCAAGTTTTTCAGAGATGGATGGACAGTATCTTCTCTAATCTTAACTTTTGTGTGGTGTATATTGATGATATTTTATTCTTCTCTAAAACTTGCGAAGAATATACCAAGCATCTTGAAATTATGACTGATTTATTCCAAAAACATGGAATAATCCTTTCTCTTAAGAAAATCGAAGTAGAACAAACTACTATCGAATTTTTGGGCTAACCCTTAATCCAAATGGTATTCAATTACAAGACCATATTTTAGTAAAATTAAAAGAATTTTCAGACACTTTAGTAGATAAAAAGCAATTACAAAGTTTTCTCGGAATTCTTAATTATAGTCGACATTTCATTAAAGATCTCTCTAAAAAAGAAAAGTCTTTACAACGGTTGCTCAAAAAAGATCAACCCTTTGAATGGATTAATAATGACACTGTTGTAATCCAATCTCTTAAAACTGAAATTCAACATTTACCCCCTCTGTATTTTCCTAAAACAAGAGATTACATGATTCTTGAGACCAATGCCTCCAACAACCACTGGGGAGCTGTTCTCAAATGTAAACCACTGAAAAATCCAAAAGCAGAAGAACTTTGTGGTTATAATTCTAGCAAATTCAAACCTGCCGAAATTAATTACATTATCTATGAAAAAGAAATTTTAGCTATTATAAATGAACTAAAACGGTTCAAAATTTATTTAGCATCTGATAAATTCCTTATACAAACAGATAATCAAACCGTTAAGGATTTCTTAAAATCTAAAAAATGGGAGGAAAACCCTCGCCAAATAAATTGGTTTAATTTTGTCAGTCAATTTCCTTTTGAAATAGAATATATTAAAGGTACTAACAATGTTTAGCTGACTTTCTTAGCAGGGAATCTGAAACAGTCTCAGCTAACAACAACCCTTGATACGCTTCAAAATGTCTGGTAAACCGCTAGATAAATTTGATAAGAATCATGGTAAAAAGCCATTCATTCACCCAACCAAGCCCAAAAAAGGGAAGCTTCCATTCTTTCCCAATCCCTGAAGAGGTGGCATCAAAATCACTGATCCAGACTCCCCCAATCACGAACCTACTGGAACTTATCCACAAAATACTGGATATTTTGTTCTTACTCTTACTCCCTTTGGACCAACAGTCTGACCAAGTGTTCCCCATCAACCCGAATATAGAGCTAAAATCCTAGTTCATTTTCAACACCTTCAAAATTCTCAAGGTCAATCCATGGGTGGATATTCCCAAAATCCTTGGGCTACCCCTACCCAAGAAATATCATATTCTCAGGTTTTAAAAGCCCTAAAACCCGAACCTTTGCCTCAAAATATGGTTGTCGATTTCTTTAATCCAGGAATTCCAAAAGTTTTTTATGATGGAATTAATGGTGCCTGGAAAGCCCATGTTACGGAACAGAAAAAACTGTTTCGGAAACATTTCAGTTCTCTTTCAAACTTGTTGGGCCAATTTTGTTTAAAACAAAAAGAATTTCAAAAACTCATTCTTGGTGTCATTAAACAAATAAACTGGAATGATGATTATGATTTAGAAAAGATAAACATGTTTTTAGAAATTGCGGAATATTTGGAACCCCTTTATTCCGACGATTGTATTTTTAACAAAATCAAACGGATTTGTCTCTATGAAAAAAGTTGCCAGATTCTACCTGTTGATCTCTTCAACCAGATTAAAATAATCTGTGATGAAGAACAATATACAACCTTTACTGATATTTTAACCCAATATTATGAAAAACTGTTTGAAAACAAATACAAACATCTGCGTCTATGTTTTTACTTGGAGCTCCACCCTTGGGATGAAATAAATTTTCTTGGGGATTAGTCTCTAGAGTTTATTTTAAAAATACAAGTATCGATTTAATTAATCATTTTCCTAATATGATAAAAGCCATGCTTTATCATGTTGCTGGCACATGGAAATTTGATAATTATCTAGAACTAAATATTTTTGGAACTCTGGGATGGCGGCGAAGAGAACGGTTTTATGCGCCTTATCAAATCTGGGCCTTAACCAGACCGTCCGATATTGATCTAGTAGGCCCACTACAAGTTGAAGCTGATGAAGCATTGACAATGGCTCGACAAATCAAAGGCGAGCGATTCTTCGTCAACTCGATCGTCGAACTCCATGATGCGGCCAAGTTTGCTTAACTCTTTGACTTTCAAATCACTAATGGACAGAGAGTATTTTGTACCAATATGCATGTAAATTACCAGATCACCCCTCAGCAAAAACTTGAGGTTCTTCAACGGTTAAAACAGTTCATCAAGCTAAACTTTCTAGACCTACCTTTTGAATACTTACTTGAGGCTGAAGAAATCATCGATCACCGTCAATTAGAGTATCTCAATATTGATACTGATGACTCTTATATGTCCTCCCCTGATAACGGACCCAGCACCGGCGGTACCTGCTGACATGATGGAAGTCTCGAGATAATGACCACTTGCACACGTTAGCATAAAGCCCAGTTACAAGGCCACGTGCTACAAATCCAGCATACCACATCTTCGAAGACTAGATTTTTTTTATGTTGAGTTACTGCAGCAGTAAATACTGTTCATGTTACTGTAGCAGTGAATAGTGCCACCGACAAACATTATTCAAAAGGTAACTTAACTTGAATTACTATTAACCCAATAGTTAACTCATGCCTTTTCTATAAATAGGCATCTACCCTCTCATTTAAGGGCATGGCTTACCTTCCCTCTCTCTCTCTTAAGGTCTCTCTCCCTTTTCCCACCTACCTCTCTTTCTCATCTACTTTCTTTTAGTTCTTTCTTTGAGTTCTCTCTTTGAGTGCTCTTTTGTAAAGTTAGTTCTTTGTTCATTAAAGTGATGGGTTAAGGATTTCGAATTCAAAAAGGATTTTGAACCTGTCGAAATGTACTACCGAAATGACTAAAATCCCACCGGAAATCGGTCCATTTCGGGAAATTTTGCCTAGGAACTTTAGGAAATACCTGTTTAAGCATGACTACACATGTTAAAATCATTAAACTAAGAAGAGGAAAAAGACAAATGTGGTACTTTGGCCTCTGACCCTATGATATATGACTGTCATGGCATCCTCTGGCAAAAGAATCTCTCAAAGTCCATTAGGACAGCCCTATAGGTGGAACATTTGAATAAATAATGCTTTAAATCCACCCAAACGTTGAAGTAGACGCTCCGCATTGACCACCAAGCCTCAATTCAGTAGCCAAATGAAGGATTTTTCCAAAAGTAAAGAGCAGTCCTAGATACATAATGACACTAAAAGTAAAATAGAAACAACTAATCCTAACTTCTCCTCACGGTTTACACACTGATTTTACCATGTCAAATCAGTGTTTTATTCTTTATGCTGGAGTTACTAATAAAAGAGAAATGGACCATGGCAAATAGGTCCATTCCTTATTATAACACTAAGTCACTAACAACCATTCCTTATTATAACACTAAGTCACTAACAACCATCCCTCCCCCCCCCCCCCCCCAAAAAAAAAAAAAAAAAAAAGAAGCTGGAGCATACAAATCACCTATTCCAGCCTGGAACAGTTTTGTGGCAACAGCCAGCAGTAGTAAGTCCTATATGATGAAGATTTGGAATCAGTAGAATCAGTAGCAGTAGTATCAGCAGGACAGCAGGAGCAGCAATAGCAGCAGTAGTAGTATCAGTAGTAGTAGTAGCAGTAGCAGCAATAGCAATAGTAGCAACAGTAATAGTAGTAGCAACAGTAACAGGAGCAGTAGTAATAGCAGCAATAGCAGTGGTAGTAGTAGTAATAACAGTAGTAGCAGTAGAAATAGTAGCAGCGGTAGCAGCAGTAGTAGTATAGTTCCAAAAGATAAGGAATAGAAACAGTAGTAGTAGATTTCAGATCGCAAATCAGCAACATGTGGCAGTAGTAGGATGCATGAATAGATCAAATAATATCACCAGATTGTAACAGAGGCCAACAAGCCAGTAGAATAATGTGTAGAATATCACTAAAAACAATATATCCAAAATTGAAATTGATCCGACGGTTAGATTCAAAGTTATGAAGAAATTCTTATCAGGCGGGGATACCCCAGGTTTTAAGGGTAAGGGTAAAATTCAGATCTAGAAAATTAGCCATTGGATTCAGATCCGATTCAATGGCAGTGTGGAAAACAACAGCAAGTCTAGATCCTTTGCTCAAATATGGGAAGCCATCATCTTCGACGTTCGTGGCACGTGAATGCCACTGCCTCCTCCCCACCAGGATTCTGAGAGGAATAGATTCATTATCTCCTCTTGGGATCTCAATCCTGGATAAGGGTCCTCTCCCTATCCACTCTGTTCCTTTTGTGTGTCTTGTTTGATATCCTTGAGTTGAAAGGAGTCTGGTTCTACCTTTCCGATACCTAGATTTGTTTCCCTGTTTTCGGGTGTTATTAATATAAATTCATTCATCCAAAAAAAAAAGGTGGAAATCAATGATATGAAGAGAATCTCCAAAGATGAATGAAATCCAACAGATGGATTTAAAAATAAGGATGAGTCCTTGTGTGGCCAAGAATAGGATAAGTATGCAAGTACACAGAATTCGAAAGTCAAAATCTAATGTGGCAATAACCAATCAGAACTTGTCACAGTGTCATAAATAGATAAGAGGATAAGATATCAGAAATTGAACCCAATCCAAAGGCTAGATGTCCAGTTAGGAGAGGATCCTTGTGGTGCTAGGACCCCAGAAACCAGATTTGATTGCAGTAACAGAAACCAGATTGCAGGTTAGTTGGCCAGATCTAAATGTATCAGCAGAAACTTAACCCCATTCAATGGCAACAATAACAGGAATTGAAGCAGGATAGTGGGATACACAGCAAGCAGATCACCAATGCAAGCAGCCATTAATGGAGACAGCAATGAAACAGAAGCAGGGATCGAACTCAGCAATTAGTACCATATATAAATCACCAGTAGCATCAATGCTAATAGAATCAGCAGTAAACTCATACGAGATGCTAATGGATAAGAAATTAACTGCAGATCTAAATAATCGGCAGCCAATAGAATAAACCGAACAGTGGCTGAACTTGAAGAACTAATAACAGGTCTGATATCTGCCCAGACATGAGCAGGGAAGCAGCGAACAGAAAACCAGAGATAGATTCAAATGGGTAGATCGCAACCTCTACATAATCAGATCATAAGAAGCAGGGGCAGCAATGGTGGCTGCACACCAGAACGAGGACTTAGACGACTCTCAAAACAGCAGATCAGATCAACGGTTCTAATACCATGTAACAAAGTAAAGAAAGAGACGAATAGAGAAGAATAAAGGAGAATGAAGGAGAGAGAAAACGTGTCTTCCCCCTACCTGCAACATCTATTTATAGAAGAAAAATAGTGCAGTCTAAGGAGACTAAGACTTTCACATGTCAACATGACAACGCAGTCCTAACTACATATTGATGCTAGAAGTAAAGAGCAATCCTAGTTACATATTGATACTAGAAGTAAAGAGCAGTCTTAATCATAGTTTGAGGTTTCGGTTGAAACCACTAGTTTCAACCGAAATAAGTCGGTTTCGAGCCTGGCCGAGACAAAACCTAGGCTCGAAACTAACTTTTACATTATCTTTCAACCAGGTTTCGTACGAAACCTCTGTCTCGACCCATAAAGTGAACCAAGGCCTTTATTTAGCTGTCGAAACCATTCGAAACCTTATTGGTTTCGATTGCTTTGTTTCTTTTTCTCCCATTTTGCTCTCCCAACTTCATTTCTCTATATTTTTCACCCAAAGACTTCATTTCTTCAAGAGATCTCTAGATTTGACAAGATTTCTCAAGGTTCTTCAACATCTATCAACTCTCAACTCTTTTCTCTCTTTTCAAGATAACTCATTCTCTCCAATGTGTATTTTTCAATGAAATGGTATGCAAACATCATGGATAGCTTTCAACTTTTTATATGTTTGTTAGAATCACCCAATCTATGAATCTATGGTGGTTTTTTTCCTTTTTTTTTGAGACAATAATTTATTTATTAGATTTTCTGTTTGAAAAAAATGATTTTCCTACAACTATTTTTTGGCAAAAGTATGTGTTACATACGTTGTATGGAATTGAATTAAATATATGTTAAACAAAATGGGGTGATCTACATTTTTTATAGAGTTGAATTATTTTTCTGTTTTTATTTATTTATTTTAATTTTCGGATATTGATAAAATAATTAATTAAATTGAAAATAAATAAAAATAAATGATAAAATGTTTCTGTTTAAAATGTTTCTGTTTTCACTTTGAAAATCTTGAAAAATATAAATGTAACCACTTACTTTGGTGGATTGCTGTTTTATGTAATTAAAGTATTGTTAACTATTTATTTTTGTTCATTTAAGGGCATATTAATTACTGAAAAATTAATAAAATATTTTTTTACTTATGGAAAAAATATAAATGTGTTAGAAATGATAATATGCTGCTGTTTTATGTAATAAAGTAGTGTTAAAATAATAATGGGTTGCTGTTTTTTATTTTAAGGTGTATTACTAGTCTTATGAGATATTATTTATGTAATAAAGTGTTGTTAGAAATAAAAATAGGTTGTTGCTTTTTTACTTGAGGGTGTATTATTTTATTATGGGATATTATTTATATAATAAAGTATTGTTAGAAATGAAAATAGTTTTTTTTTTTTTTTTTTTTTTTTACTTAAGGGTGAAATATAGTTTGTTTCAATTGTAGTAATTGTTGTGTTTTTGTTCCAATAATATAAGTGTTTGAAATGGCTGATGCACCAACCCCAAGGGGTGATATTGCATGGAGGCATGGGATACCACTGACTGCCAATAAAAAGCAGTCACAATATAATTATTGTGGCAAGTAGATAAAAGGAAGTGATACCACTAGATTGAAGTGGCATCTTGCTGGTGCTAACAAAGATGTTATGGGTTGCACCAATGTATCAAGTGAAGTGAAGAAAGCCATGGCAACCTTGATGAAGAGTGATCTAGATAGAAGAAATAAGAAGAAGACAGCTAGGGAAGAATTCGAATAAGCTTGTTTAGAGGCCAATGTAGGGGAAGATGATGATGACATTGACCTTGACAATGATGAGGTAGACCCAGAAATGACAGAAGGAGATGTGAGGCAGCTGAAGAGAACCAAGAGCAAGTATAAGGCAACGAGAGGTAGACCGACAAAGGCAATTTGAGAGGACCAAAGGAGTTGGGTCATTTAAACAAACACTAGCAGAGGATGAGCGGAGGAGGCCGAGACTTAGACGTGGGGGTCAGGCTGAGATACCCTTTAGGAGGACTCAGAGTGTGAGGGCTTCAGCTGGTGCATAGGCACCACCACCTCTTCATGACACAGATCTTGAGGTCCTAAGTGCAGATCCTACTATATTTCCCAGACAGGACAGGTCACAATAAAAGTTAAAGCACTTTTGGACTGATGTCAAGACTAAAGTGGGAGATCATATCTCCAAGTGGATATTATACCATGGCATAGCAACAAATACTACCACAGGACCTTACTATCAGAGTACGTGGGATGAGGTAGGTAGGGCAGGTCTAGGAGTGAAAGGGCCTACAGCTTGGGAGTTATACAACCCCTACCTACCCAAACATAAGAAAGATATGGTAGCATACGTGGATTCTTTGAAAACACAATGGGAAAGATATGGGCTCACTGTGATGTGTGATGGGTGGAATTGACCCACTAGAAAATCCCTCATAAACTTCTTGGTGCATTATGGTGGAAGAACAGTTTTTTTAAAGTCTGTTGATGCATCCAAGCATATTAAGGATGCTAAGTACACTTATAGTCTCCTAAAGAAAGTGGTGAAAGAAGTGGGGATGAAACATGTGATATAAGTGGTTACTGACAATGGTAACAACTTCAAAAAACAGGGGAAAGGTTAATGAATAATAAAAAAATACCGGCTTTTTTGGACACCCTGTGCAGCCCACTGTATTGATTTGATGCTAAAGGACATGGGGGAGATCAAACTTGTGAAAGAGACAGTGGAAAATGCAAGGCAAGTAACCACTTTTGTATATAACCATGGATATACCTAGGACTGTACTCTTGCATTTGGCTCAAGCTTGGCAACCACAAGATGTGAACGAACTGGGGCACATTCTCGCTTATACATACAATGCAACGAAACCAGTTGGGTGCAAAAAGGCTTAAGGATTTAGTGTATATACACTACAATTTGAGACTGAAAAAGGAGCACATACGCTTAAGCAGGGACAAAGATGCTACCGCCCCCATTGAGCTGAGTGAGATCTTTCAGTTGGAGGGAGAGGATGTTGATCCTTTGAACTGTATTGTTGCTGGAGCTTTGGAGGCTGATGTAGACGAGTTTACGGCTACTGAGGATAGAGTCCACGTACAGGCAAGACGTCCATTTCAGACTAGTGATAGTGAGACTGAGAATGATTGGTTAGCCAGTTTCTTCTGGAGATACACAGTCACCTTCCGCCACCCAGGGTGATAGTGGACCTAGTGGTACTGGGGTCATGATGGTGATGATGATGATGATGATGATGATGATGATGATGATGATGATGATGGTGGTGATGGTGGTGATGATAGATATGCTACCTTATGCGATGAGCCCGATCAGTATGACCAACCACTGCAGCCAGAGCTATTGCCGAATCCCATGAAATTCACAGGGGAGACTCAGTATGATCATGCTACGCAGGATACTGACCATGAAACCCAACCTAGTGGTAGTAGTAGAGGGTACAATAAAGGATCAAACCAGCAGTTCATGCCACAGGAGGAGGTGGATGAGACAAATTCCATGGAGATATCGAGCATGTCTGGCAGCATGTCTAGCACGCATTTAGGGAGAGTTCTCAAACTGGAGGTACTGGGCATTGGCGTGCACCAGATTTCATGATCACATGGACCCCGGGCCCAGCAATACATGAAAAGAGTGGGGGCGATAGTTTCGGTTCGACGGTACATGGTGGATTTGTATGGTCTACTACTGAGGCTGGTGGGATTGGAGGTGGTGGGTTTAGAGGTTCTTCTAGTTACTTCCCCAGCAGTCAGTTTAGAGATGACTCAACCTCAAGTGTTGGCAATGGCACTGTTGGGTCATCATTCGTCGACTCTATTTTTCAATATATTCCTCCTCCAACGTTTAAGCCTACTCCTGCTCCACCCACAACCTCACTCGATCAGCCTTATCGTCGACAAGGGTACTTATATTATGTTGATGATAGTATCTACTGGTGAGCTGTTGGAGACTATCAAAACAATTGGAGTGATACCATGTCGTGGGATACAGACGTGCTGCAATCAAAGGAGCGTTATCGCCACCATCAGTGGTACGTTGCACGTGGTTTAGATGTACCATGAAGCTCAATATGGAACTAATTGGTGAGACTTCTAAATTCTAAGTTCAATGTATTAATTTTGAATAAATGTTATTAATTAGTGGCTTAGTACATTATGGACTATTTCAGCGTACACTACCAAACTTGGGTCCACACCAAAATCAAGGCAAAAGCCTAGAGCAGACCAAAAGGCAATCAAGGCCCCAAAGAAACAAACAAAACTCAAGCCACCTCATCTTGTAACAAGATTCCAAGAGGAAAGAATGAATTTATTCCTCTCAGTATCCGGGGGAGGGGGTAGAGACATCATCATTCCATACACATCAAAGATAATGGCTTCCCAGATTTGAGTAAAGGATCTCACCTTAGCCACCCACATCCTCATGATTCTCTCGAGCCAGATGTAATACACCATCATAGCAAAGGCTATCTTAACAATAGTGTCGCAAGTAAACTTTCTCTTGGATTTTTTGGAGATTCACCTCCATTCTTGATCAAGCGGCCGAATTCTTCTATAAGAAGACCATCACATCTCGAGAATCTTTCCTTAGACTCTTTCAGAAAATGAGCACTTAAAGAAAAGGTGATTAACATCTTATCCGGAAGCCCAATTTACCCCTTGTAAGGTTGTACCTGCTCTATATTTTGGTTTTCTGGTATTATAAAATATAGTGGGCCTTTTTCCACCATTTTTTCAGCTCATCCAAAAAGATTTCATTGATAATTAGTATAACCATGTCAGTAGTACATGTTGATATTCTTTTCTAATAAAAAAAAAATATTCTCTTTTCTCTTTATACAGGGAGAAATATATAAAAATGACAAATAGGTTATCCAGATTTGAGGCAGCATAAAAAAGCATTAGCAAGACATGCGCTCTGTGGAATATGTGGTCACAGAGGATTATAATACAAGATCTTGTGGGAGGGAATTTTTTGGAAGTTGTTTCCCTTTGTGGCTTGCTGGTACCTTTGAAAGTAAAAAAATGTGCAAGCCAAGGAGGAATCAGAATCAGTTTTTGGGGTAGCAAGGAAAACTCAGCCCCAAAAATAAGCTCAGAACTAGGCCAGCAATATATAGTAGATGCAGTATCCAAACCACACGCAGCAATGACCAGGCTAGGCAGGCAGATAATCACCTCATAACAGAAAAATCCAGATTAGGAGAAATCTGATAAAACCAAATCAACAGATCCGATCTGGATAATCTTTCTGGTTGAAGGCTCAATTAAAAAGGTATAATAACTGATGGACCTTGAATGACACTGAGAGGGGGGGTGAATCAGTGTGAATACTTTTTCCCTGATATTTCTTTGCTGCCCAATGCTTATGATGAACCAGACTGCCTCACACACAATCGTATGCAAATCTACCTTGCAACCACTCAGTGGCCAGGTCTACCAGATTTGCACACCCATCCTGCAATTCATTCCACGCACTTCACAAAGTACATAATTAAAACAAACCACAACACAGAGAGATTACGTGGTTCACCACCACAATGAGTGATGGCTAATCCACGGAGTAATGCCCAATGGGCTTCGTATTTACTCAATACTCAACTTTTAGCCCTTTACAGGACAAGGATGCTCACCCTAAATTTTCCCAGCATAAAACTGAGAGGGCGTAACAACGCCAGAATTCAAGCATAAAGCCAGTGTCCAGCACCCACTGAACACACCACAACGAAGATAATTTTTTGGGCTTATAATGATGCCCTACAATTAAATCCCAATCTAGCAAGGCATTCAATATTTTCTTCTCTTTTTTTTTTCTTTGTCTAATGCTAGCATACAATAGATTCCCATACAACGTAGGCATTCAACATTATCAACCTACTTTAACATACAATGCATTAATCCAATAAATAGTAAGGGGGTTGAGAAAATCTCACAACCAAATTTTTCTGACAACTGATGACATTCCTCTTCTTCTGATAATCTATTTATCCCTTGTCATATGCAACCAAGCTCCACCAGCTTTCAAAAAACACATCAGTGTATCGGCATCAGCATGAACAGAGATGGAGAATAATTGTCTTCAATTTCCAGAGCAAGAAAAATTAAAATCCATGAAGTTCTTCTCTTTTTCTTCAAAAAACCCTCTTCAGATCTGTTTTTCGCGGCCAATAGGTTCTCCAACCATTCTCAATAGAAAGAGCATGAAAAACCTAGCTCGGTGCAATTTGGATCGTCGGATTTGGCCTCCGGATGATCAAATTATGGCAAAAACAAGTTCGGCCATTTAAAAAATTCTAAATGGAATCTTTCGGCTTCATTTGGCACGCCTGCGAAGCACCATAGCCGCGCCCCGCCGCTTGGCTGTCGCGCTCTGATAGGCCGAAGAGAGCATCTGTGAAATCGGCCGTCGGATCTCACTCAAAAAGGCGGGATCTTCTGATGTCCGTCAGATCCGCACAAATAGCGTCTCCGAACTTCGGATCTTGTATCCAGCGTAGGATCTGGATCAAAAGCACCGCGACAAGGTAGGTGCGTCACACTGGATCATTGCGCTGCTTCCGTGTGATGTGGCGCATGTCTTTAAACTCCGTCTGGCCAATCAGCGCACTCGCGATGGAATCTGACGCTGCCGACTGGTAAACACCATAGCCCGCATTAACCAGAACCCTTGATTTAGAATCACACTTGCGTGGCTCCATCTGAACCGTTGATATGGTATTTTGGCTTTTTCAAACTGCCCAAAATACCCCTGAGAATAATGGAAATGGCCTCTGTAACTTTTTTTTTGTTAAACTTGCTACAGGGACGATTTTCCAGAGAGGTTTTCTCTCTCCTGGAAAATCGTCGAACACCTGGAAGACATGCGCGGCATGCAAGAGGGCCAGCGCGCGCGCGGGCCTTGCGGGCAGTGCCATACTGCTGCTTGCGGCTGGCTGCTGCTTGCGGGCCTGCTGTGCTGCTTGCTGGCCAGTGGTGCCATGCGGCTGGCCTGTTGGGCTGGCTGCCGTGGTGCTGGCCGGCTGTGCTGCTGACCGGCTAGTGGTGCCATGCGGCTGGCCTGTTGGGCTGGCTGCCGTGGTGCTCGGCCAGGCTGGCTGCCTTGGTGGATCCCACTGGCCTCACTTTCTCTCTCCTCTTTCTCTCTCTTCTGAATCTCTCTCCTCTGTCATACTTCACAATACCTGTAACAAAACTGCATCACCTGTTTCACTGCCATATCGCCTGTAGGGTCCGCAGACACTCTCTCTCATCAAACTTGACCCGGTTAGCCCAATTTGCCAACAATTACAATATGTAGGCCAACAATAACATACTAAAACATTATATTAATCCAAACCAGAATAAACAGAGAAGATGCCACATTTAGGTAAAACAGAATCAGCATCCAACCTCACATTTAGACCTCAAGTCAAAGTACCAGATTACCAGCCGTAGATAGGATAATACCCAAAAAAAAATCACAGGAACAATAAAATTCCAGAGTTTGGAAAAAAAAGGAATATCAGAGTAATGGAATGTCTGATCAAGCCAATCCCCTGGTTGAAGATCAGTCGGCAGGATATAATATGATACTGAAATCACAAAGCAATCCAACGGCTGAATGCCATGATATAACAAATTCCTTCTGAGTAAAGAAAATCTCAAAACAGGACAATCAACAGTCAACCCAAGCAGAATAACAGCAGGAGATAATCCAGCAATATAGCGTAAGACAATTGTAGCATAATACTAGAGAACCCAATGCAAGATGTTGCTGAAAAACAGAATTCAAATCAGAACCAAAAATAGAAGATTCAGAAATTAGAAAGTAGAGTTCAAATAGGGATCTGCAAAAACAGAATAAAAAATTAGAATTTGAAAACAGCAGTCAACAGAAAACTCCAGTCTCATTAGTCAAGTATAGAACTAGAATCGCAAGGATTCAAGATCTGACAGATTTTGGAATTCCTAGTCAGATTAGGAAAACTGAAATTGCATGAGAAAATAGGGTTTGATGATGCTGAAATATTGTTCATAAACACTGTTTGATAGGAAGAACAAATCTACAAAATGTCAAGGGAATCTGACAAGAAGAAGTAGATTTCTTGAACAATCCTACTTGAATTAGGATTCTTAAGGAACTACAGTAAACAATGTTCAATGATTCTGAGATAGATATCAATCGACCACTAGAGACAGTAGCGCAAGCTTATAAAGTTTGAACTGGTTCCAACAAAGCGAGGATACCCACTCAAGAATTCGACTTCCACAAGGATTCTTGAAATCGAACCAACATAGAAGAAAATGATCAGATCATATAGAACCTCACGTGATCAAATCATACGGGCTTGATGGAGGAGTAATAACCATCCACGCAAAATCACAACAGAGGAGATTTCATCCACATAATAGAAATCTCTCCATTTTATGTTCAAGCGAACAAGAGAAGCCATAACGGACAGAAGCAGAAACCATAAAAAAAAATCATTTTCATTCAAATCTTCATCAACATCAAATGCAACAGTGGAGGGTGCACACCACAACGGAGAACCCTAAACACCTCTCAGATTCAATAATTGGTATAAGCAATCACTGATTAAACTGCTGTGATAATGTAATGGAAGAAAGCAAAATAAGAAACTAGCAATTGAGAAGAATAGAAGATGAGAAGAATACGTTGGGGAGAAACTAGAGAGAGAGAAAGAGACCAATTAGAGTGGTTAGACAAGTTCAACTGATACACTTTATTTATAGTAAATGAAGACAACAAATTATAAGTATACCCCCACCGTCATGAAAACATAAAGATAATCCTATACTACCCTCCTAGAGTAACACATATACTAAAACTAACCCTGATATAACGCTTACACTTTAACTAGATGCATGTGCAACTTGCTCAGTTTTCAACTCCAGAAAGCCTTATACAAGATGATAACCAACCAGTCAAGAAAAGTAAACAAAAGAGATATAGTAAATTAATAATTCATCTTGTAAAGAAAAGAGGTAATGACAATACCTGGAAGGCTTCAATCTTTTGGGGCACAAGTGAGTCCTCTGTATGGCCAAGACCAAGTTGGCCATTTTGATTTCTCCCCCAACTTAAAGAGGAAAACACAAAATAATAAACACATACAACAAGTCAGTGCATAAACATATTTTAGAAAAGTTCTTTAAATATTAAAAGAGACACAAGATATGCATCACACTAAAGAATCAAGAAAACAGAAAGTTAGAAGACACTAAGACAGTTCATCGTAAATATGCATCTCTCTAATAATTAAATTAAATTAAAAAAAAAAAAAAGCCATATCTGTAGAAATAATAATGAGAGTAGCTGGCTTGTCTCTATTGACAAAAGCCATGCTTTATTTATAGAGTAATATGGGATTACATAAAAGGAAAGATGAGTAAGGAACAAGTCAGTACCCTTATCCCTACATTCATTGAACTTACAACATTCCCTCTCAAGTTGGTTCATAAATATCAAACATGCCCAACTTGTTAACAATAGGAATAAAAACTTTTACTACCAAACCCTTCAGTGAAAATATCGGATAACAGAGCATCTGATTGAACAATTGGAACACATAGAACACCTTGTTCTAGCTTCTCCTTGATAAAATGATGATCAATTTCTATGTGCTTGGTACAATCGTGTTGAACTAGATTATGTGCAATGATGATCGCTGATTTATTATCACAGTGTAGACCATGGGCAGATCAACTTTGACACACAAATCCTGAAGAAGACCATAAAGCCAAAGAAGTTCACAAATGCCATAAGCCATAGCATGAAACTCAGCTTCGGAACTGGACCAAGCACCTTCAGCCTGCTTCTTACTCTGCCAAGTAACAAGGTTGCCTCCAACAAACGTACGATATCCTAAGGTGGACCGCCTATCATCTGGACAACCGGCCTAATCGGCATTAGTAAAAGCCTCAATACGCAAATGGATGTAAGGAGAGAAAAGAACCCCTTTGTCCAGAGCTGACTCTGAAATCTCAAAATCAAATATGCTGCCACTAAGTGAGTAAAGTAAGGATCATACATATACTGACTAACCACACTTACAGCAAAAGCAATTTCTAGTCGAGTATGAGATAAATATATAAGTCATCCAATCAACCTCTGATAACTTTTTTTATCAAATGAATCCCCATCTTTGCTCTTGAGATGAGTGTTAGCTCCAGGGGAGTATCTGCTAGTTTACAACCCAGCATTCATGTATCTGATAAGAGATCAAGAGTATACTTCCATTGAGAGGAAAATACCATGAGCTAAATGAACAACTTTGATCCCAAGAAAATATCTTAGCTTACTGAGATCCTTGATTTTGAATTATATTCCCAAAGTAAGTCTTTAGATGTGATATTTCATCACTATCACTACCAATGATTACAATATTATCTACATTGACGATCAGAACAGTAATATTCTCACCCATCTTCTTGATAAACAAGGTATGGTCAATCAGCATACTCTATTTATAACCAATGGATATCATGGCTCGATGGAAACTACCAAACCACACCCTTGGAGTGTTTCAAACCATACAAAGCCCATTTCAATTTACAAACCTAACGATGAATTTTTAGACAATCAAATACAAGTGGGATGTCCATATATACCTCCTCTTCAAGCTCCCCTATGTAGGAAAGCATTTTTAACATCAAGTTGCTAAAGGTCCCATCCTTGGTTAACGGCACAAGAAATAATAACTCTAACAGTGTTCATCTTAGCCACTAAAGCAAAGCTTTCTTGATAGTCAATCCCATAGGTCTGAGTAATCCTCTAGCGACCAGCCTTGCTTTATATCTATCCGCAATGCCATCAGCCTTTTGTTTGACAATAAAGACCCACTTACATGGCACTCGTTTCTTCCATGGAGGGAGAGGCACCAAATCCCACGAGTCCTTCTCCCAAGAGCACTCATCTCTTCACTCATTGCCTCTTTCCATCGAGGATTTGCCAGTACATCCTACCATGTGTTAGGAATGGAAACATAAGATAATGAAGAAATAAAGGCCCCAAAGGATGGAATAGAGAATCATATGCAACCATATTAGAAAGGGGATGTTGAGTACATGTCCTAATGCTCTTACAAATAGCAATAGATAAGTCTAGACTAGGATCACTATGAGGAAGAGACTCACCAATAAGATGAAGAGTTGGATTCAGTAGAGAAGACAACAGGCTAGGTGCAGTAGTGGTGGTATTTGGCCCAGTCTTACAAGGAATATTTACTTTAAAAGGTAGCAGCTCCGGTGTCGACTTCCCCTGAACTGGTGGCGCATGTTGAAGTGGCTACTCCTCTAAACAGAAATCGGTTCCTACTCCTGACTGTTGACGCCATCCTCAATAACCACAAGATAGGAATCAGCATCATTCTCAACAGATGTCTATTAAAACAATGACCAGCACATATTCTCGACTGTCCCGAGGTGGATAAATCTCCCCCTGAAGAGGGGCCGAGTAGTATGCCTCAAGCTCATGAAAGACAACATCCATAGTGACCAACAGCCACCGTGTCGGAGGGTGATAGTAACCCTTTTGAATGGCAGAATAGCCCAGAAATATACAACAGAGCCCTCTGGCATCAAGCTTGCCATGCACGTGATGGCTGTGAGCAAAAACCACACAGCCAAAAACACGAGGTGGCATACAAAGGACGAGGAACCCATGAGCACATCAAGAGGACAGCGAGAGGCCAAGACACGAGAAGGCATGCGATTGATAAGGTAAGTTGCGGCAAGGACAGTATAAGCACCCCATTTTTGCCATCTCAGCTGAACAAAATCTTACTGGAGTGTAGACAGGAAAGAGGAAGAGGTGAGAGAAAGTTTAGAAAAAGTACAGGGGAGGGGAGTGAAACTCTCTCAAAAATGATAGTCAATCAGTCCTGGCATGCTCTCTATGGTGTTTTGAGAAGAACTGAGATGATTCCCAGTGTCCAAGAACCTAAGTGAGCCCATACAGCAAGTTAGTAGGTCCCAATGAGAGATTTGGATTTTTGATTGTGACTTCGATGGGGTTCTCGACGGGTCCCACAACAAAGTCATGGGTTGCAACCTGCATGGATGCGTAAGTCTTGGAAATATACCTTCGAAATGAGACTGGAATCACTCAATTCCAATGTCAAAACGAAGAAGATATATCCCGGAAATAAGCTCAGGGGATTTTTTGAAAAATAATAGTAAATATCCAAGGGTTTGCATGCAAATTATCATAAGTTTAATTATTTAAACTTCGATCCTTCATAATTTTATTATACGACATTCAAATTCGATGATTCAAGCATCATTATTCTTCATTTTTAGTACTCTATAAAATGAACGCAGAAAATTTGGGACGGAGGCCGCCGAAGGGTCCCATGCAAAGTTGCTAGCAAAATTATCGTAAATTAAACTGTTCAATCTTCATAAATTCATAATTTGGTCATCCCACGTCCAAATCAGATGATTGAAGTGTCAGTGTGTTACATTTTTAGTACTCTTCAAAGTGGACGTGGAAAATCTGGGTCAGAGATCGTCAAAAGATTCCATGCGAACTGAAGGTCAAAATGGCTCATGAAATGACGGAGAGAGAAAACCCAGTCAACCCAAGCCAATCTCAATCTAACCCAACTCAGTCCAATCAGTCTAGCCTAGTCAATCTCAACCAGCCAGTCAGTCCAGCCCAAACCAATCTGGACCAAACCGGTTCGACCCATGTGCATAGTATTTATATATATATGTATATAATATGTAGAAACAATGAATGGAATGACTTATCTTACAATAGACAGAGGTTGGTCCTCTTATTTATAACGTGGGAATGAATACAAAGAAAGAAAGAAATGTACAGGCAGTACAATACAAATTGTACAATAAGGGTAGTACATGTAGTACAAATGTACAATATAGATAGTACAATGAATCTAGACATAAAGAGAAATTAATTTAAACCACATGATGGTTAATCCATGTGGACCATACAATCTCTCCATCGTGATTCCTCTCAACACTCCCCCTCAAGTTGGTGCGTGTATATCATCCATGCACAACTTGGATAATACAAGATGAAACTGTTTCCCTGGAAGTACTTTAGTGAAGATATCTGTCAACTGATCACCAGAGGTAATATAGGGAACACAGGCCAGTCCTCTCTCCAACTTTTCCTTGATAAAGTGACGATCAATTTCTACATGTTTGGTCTAGTCATGTTGTACCGGATTATGAACAATACTGATCGCAGCTTTATTATCACAGAACAACCTCATTGGTCTTGTAGATTGAAACCCCAAATCCTGGAGTAGTCCCCTTAACCATAATAACTCACAGATACCCTGAGCCATGGCTCTAAACTCTGCCTCAGCACTTGAACGGGCAACCACATGTTTCTTGCTGCGCCAAGTAACTAAATTTCCTCCCCCGAAGGTACAAAAGCCTGAGATCGATCTCCGATCTGGGTCTCCTGCCCAATCTGCATCGGTGTAGGCATCTACCCTGAAGTGACCCCTAGAAGAGAGTAATATTCCTCTTCCAGAGGCAGATTTGAGATATTACAAAATCCGAAGCACAGCATCCATATGCGACGAGTACGGATCATGCATAAATTGACTTACCAAGCTAACTGCAAATGCTATATCAAGCCAAGTATGTGACAAATATATCAACTTACCCACTAATCGTTGATACTGTCCTTTATCTATAGGTGTACCTACTTTTCCTTGCAATTTTTCATTTGGGTCAATTGGTGTATCACATGGCCGACACCCTAAGAGACTTGTTTCTGTGAGAAGGTCAAGTATGTACTTCCTTTGAGAAAGAAAAATACCCTTGGTGGTACATACTACTTCAATACCAAGGAAAAATCTCAATTTTCCAAGGTCTTTAACTTCGAACTCCTTGCCCAAGAAGTCCTTCAAATGATTGATTTCCTCATCATCACTACCCATAAAGACAATATCATTAACGTAAACAATGAGAATAGTGATCTTACCATGCTTACTTTTGATGAATAAGGTATGATCAACATTACTCTGTTTATACCCGAAAAATATCATAGCTCGGTGGAATCATCTAAACCAAGCCCTAGAAGATTGTTTTAGTCCATACAAAGATTTCTTCAATTTGTAGACTTTTCTTGTAGTAGCAGACAATTCAAATCCTAGAGGGATATCCATGTAGACTTCCTCTCCATGGAGGAAGGCGTTCTTGACATCTAACTGTTGCAGATCCCAGTCAAAATAAACAAAACATGCGAAAATTACCCTAATAGTGGTCATTTTAGCCACTAGGGCAAATGTCTCATGGTAATCAATCCCATATGTTTTGAGTGAACCCACGAGCGACGAGTATGGCCTTATAACTATCAATGGAACCATCTTCTTTTTGCTTGATGGCAAAGACCCATTTGCACCCAACCGATTTCTTCCCTGTCGAAAGGTCTACCAGATTCCACGTCTCATTTTTCTTCAAGGCATTCATCTCCTCCACCATTGCTGTTTTCCATTTCACATCTTTAACTACATCCTACCATTGTTTAGGAATGGACACAGATAACAATGTAGAAACAAAAGCACGATATGAAGAAGAAAGGGAGTTATATGAAACAAACTGACACAAAGGATGTTGAGTACAAGACCTAGTACCTTTCCTAAGAGCAATAGGAACATCTAAATCAGACTCAGAAGAAGAAGTCTTACCAGGCTGAAGTATCTCATCCTCTATTACAGTTTTTGGTTCCAAAGTTGACGAAGGGATGTATGTAGGTGCAGTTGCAGTAGAAGAGACATGTCCTTTCTTGAGTCTGGTCCGGGTATAAACCTGTAGTGTAGGATCAGCAAGGCCAACAGCAGTTTCGGCCATAGTTTCTGGTTCATCTTCAGTGTGAGGTTCAACCAAGGTTCTATCAAGGGGCGGTATTACAGGAGAAACATCTTTGATGAATCTATGAACTCCCCCTGAAGTGGAGAAGCCATAGGTTCAATCATCGGACCATCTTCTTGTAATAGTAACTCCCCCTGAAGATGGGACGGAAGAAAATAGGGAAGATATTCATAAAATTGAACATCCATGGAGACAAAGTGACGACGGGTAAGAGGGTGATAACACCGATATCCCTTCTGGGTTGGAGAATAACCCAAAAAAAGACACCGAAAATCACAGGGTTCAAGCTTTTTTGGAAATCAATGGTTGCACACATAACACACACAACCAAAGACCTTAAGAGGAATAATATGGGTAGTGTTATTGAGCAAGAGGTCTAAAGTAGAGCGGTGGTTGAGGACATGGGTAAGAACACGGTTAATGAGATAAGCAGTGGTAAGAACGGCATCACTCCAAAACCGCGGTGGAACATTCCTGGCAAACATCAAGGCACGAGTTACTTCAAGGAGGTGTCGATTCTTCCGTTGAGCCACACCATTTTGTACAGGAGTGTCGATGCAACTGGTCTGAGGGATGATGCCATTATCGCCAAGGTAAGTCTGAAAGGCCCCCTCGAGATATTCCCGTCCATTGCCACTCTGAAGGATTTGGTGTAGCTCCAAATTGGGTTTGAACCATAACATGGAAATGGCGAAAACATGAAAAAACGTCACTTTTATAATGCATAAGATATACCCAAGTAGTAAGGGAATAGCGATCAATAAAAGTGACAAACCATCTATGACCAGTGCTAGAAACAGTACGAGCTGGTCCCCAAACATTAAAATGGACCACATGAAAAGGAGTACTACTCCGTGTAAGAGACGGACGATACGAAGATCGAGTTTGCTTAGCCAAAATACAAGCTTCGCAAAAAAACTCGTTTTGTTTACATTTATTTGCTAATAACGGAAATAAACTTGACAAAATAGTAAAAAAGGGATGGCCGAGACGTTGGTGCCATCGATGCAGATCGGAGGATGCCAAATCAAGGTGAGGAGTAGGGTTTGCAGGAACAGGTGCGGAAACTGATGGAGAGAGACCGTCTTCAAGCAAGTACAAGCCTCCCTGCAGCCTACCATATCCAATCGTCCTCTCTGTTGCCAGATCCTGAAACAAACAATGAGATGAAAAAAAGGTAACTTTGCAGTTTAAAGCAGAAGTAATTTGACTAATTGACAAGAGATTGATAGAAAATTTAGGAACACGGAGAACAGACTGCAAATTTAAATTAGGGGTGCAATTTATGGAACCTTTTCCGGATACAGAGGATAGGGTCCATCAGCTATACGGACAGGAATAGTTTGTTAAATGATGGAATAACTTGTCTGTAATAGACAGAGGTCCTCTAATTTATAATGTGAGAATGAATACAAAGAAAGAAAGAGGTAATACAGGTAGTACAATACAGGTAGTACAATGAGGGTAGTACAGGTAGTACAATTGTACAATACAGGTAGTACAATGAATCTAGACAAAAAATGAAATACGTAATATTCTCAACACTCCGCCTTAAGTTGGTGCATATATATCATGCATGCCCAACTTGGACAATATCATATGAAAAGATTTCCCTGGCAGACCTTTGGTGAAAATGTCTGCTAGTTGGTCCTCTGATCTAACAAACGGAATCTCGACTTGTCCACTATCCAGTTTCTCTTTGATGAAGTGACGGTCTACCTCAACATATTTTGTCCTATCATGCTAAACCGGATTATTAGCAATGCTAATGGCTGCTTGATTATCACAGAATAATTTCATCGACTGGTTACACATAACCTTTAAATCTTTGAGTAGTCGTTGTAACCATAGTAGTTCGCATATTCCATGCGTCATTGCTCTGTATTTTGCTTCTGCACTGGATCGGACAACCACATTTTGCTTCTTGCTACGCCAGATTACCAGATTGCCACCCAAAAATGTGCAATAACCAGAGATAGACTTACGATCAGGACTTCCTGCCCAATTTGCATCAGTATAAGCCTCCACCTGGATTTGTTTATTTGGTGAATCTGAAATGGCATATGCTTCCATTTTCAGAGGGTCATTAGGAGATAACAGGATTCCTCTTCCAAGGGATGACTTTAGGTAGTGCAGTATTCGATAGACAGCCTCCATATGTGTAGAGTATGGGTCGTGCATAAATTGGCTTACCAAACTAACTGCGAATGCAATATCTGGCCGTGTGTGGGCAAGATAAATGAGTCTGCCAACAAGTCTCTGATATCTTCCTTTATCTTCTGGTGTGCCTTCTTTTGCCCTTAGCTTGGTATTGGGATCGAGAGGAGTATCACAAAGTCGAGCCCCAAGTAACCCTGTTTCTGAGAGAAGATCAAGAACATACTTTCTTTGAGACAGATAGATGCCTTTTGCAGATCTGGCAACTTCAATCCCAAGAAAGTGCCTAAGTTTGCCAAGGTCTTTGATCTCAAACTCCTTCACTAGAAATGCCTTTAGTTTCGTGATTTCATCATTGTTATTGCCAGCAATGATGATATCATCTACATATACAAGTAAGGCAGTAAAAGTGTTAGAGGAATGTTAGTATAATCAGCATTGCTTTGAACATAGCCAAATGCTACCATAGCTTTATTAAATCTTCCAAACCATACTCTAGGGGATTGTTTTAGCCCATAAAGAGATCGCTTCAACTTGCAGACTTTTCCTTGGCTTTTATCATCTGTGAAACCCGGTGGGCAGTCCATATAGACATCTTCAGTAAGTTCTCCATGAAGGAATGCATTTTTTACATCTATTTGTTGCAAGTCCCAGTTGTGATGTACAGCACAAGATAGTAAAACCCTGATGGTAGTCATTTTGGCCACTGGAGCGAAGGTTTCTTGATAGTCAATCCCATATGTTTGAGTAAATCCCCGTGCAACCAATCTAACCTTGTACCGATCAATAGTCCGATCTGGTTTCTGTTTCACTGTAAAGATCCACTTGCATCCTACTGACCTTGATCCTGCAGGAAGTGGAACAAGATCCCATGTACCATTTTTCTTCAGAGCCCTCATTTCTTCCACCATTGCAGCTTTCCACCTTTCATCCATAATTGCATCCTACCATTTTTGAGGAATAGACATAGAAGAGAGCGAAGACACAAAAACACGAAAAGAAGGGGAAAGGGAGTCATAGGAAACGTAATTGGAAATAGGATGTAGGGTGCAGGCCCTAGTTCCTTTTCGAAGTGCAATTGGAAGATCAAGATCAGAAGGAGTAAGTTCCTTACCAAAAGAAGGCTCAGTAGACTCAGTTTCTGGATCCAGGGCTAGCGAAGGGACATATGCAAGAGTTGTAGTGTCCTTTCCTTGCTTGTCTTTGGCACGGCTATAAACTTGCAGAGGTGGCTTGGTGGTTTGATGCTTGGATGGTGCAGTTGTATCGAGCACTTGTTCATGGACTATTTCTGGTACATCAGGTATATCTGGTATAAGTACATTAGGGATATCAGGTGCATCTTCAACTGTCTGTGTCTCCCCCTAAAGAGGAGCCTGATAATAAGAGAGATGATCATGAAAAATGACATCTCTACTAACAAGGACCTGACGAGAGGGAAGATGATAACACTTGTATCATTTCTGTGTTGCAGAATACCCTAAAAATATGCACTTTAATCCACATGGATCAAGTTTGCCAGGGGAACGATGGTTACGAGCATAACAAAGACAACCAAAGACTCTAGGAGGAAGAACAAAATCAGAATTTTCACGTAAGATGTCCAAGGGAGCCTTCTTGTCTAAAACTCGAGAAGGAAGGCGGTTGATCAGGGATGCTGCAGTGAGGACGGCATCACTCCAGTATTGAGCGGGAACATGTCTCTCAAACATTAGTGCTCTAGCTGTTTTGAGTAAGTGGCGGTTCTTTCTTTCAGCGACTCCATTCTGAGCAGGAGTGTCCACACAACTTGTCTGATGAATTATCCCGTTATCAGCCAAGTATTGCTGAAAAAAATCCTTTAAGATATTCCTTACCATTGTCACTACGGAGCATTTTCAACTGAGTTTGAAACTGCGTCTTGATCATATAGTGGAAATGGCAGAAGCATGCAAAGACCTCATTTTTTTAACGCATCAGATAAACTCATGTAGCACGAGTGTGACAATCAGAAAAGGTTACAAACCACCTATGACCAAAATAAAGGTAGTCCGTGTTGGACCCCAAACATCAGAATGGACTAAATCAAAGATACAAGGACTTCTTGAAGCAGAAGGTAAATAAGAAATACGAGCCTGTTTGGCCAAAACACAAGCCTCACATAATAACTCGTCTTTATTACATTGTTTAAATAATTTTGGAAAAAAATGAGATAGAACAGCAGAAGAGGGATGCCCAAGACGGTGGTGCCACTGCTGAAGGGTAATAACTGCGGAATGGGAGGAAGGTGTTGAATGACCATTGTCAAGCAAGTACAGGCCACCATGCACACTACCATGTCCAATCGTCTTCCCGTTCTCCAAATCCTGAATCACACAATAGGTAGGAAAAAATGTTACTTTATTTAGAGACTTTGTAAGACTACTAATGGAGAGTAAATTTGTGGATAAATTACGAACATGTAGAACGGAATTCAAATCAAGGGAGGAAGAACAGTGGATGGATCCAATTCCAGATATAGGAGAGAGGGATCCATCAGCGACCTTCACAGTATTATGTCCAGAAGAAGGAGAGTATAAATAAAAGGACTCAGACGAACCAGTCATGTGGTCAGTGGCTCCAGTATCTATAACCCAAGGGCTAGAGATAGAGAAAGCACAATGACCATCATGGGAAATACCTGACTGAACAAAAAAAGAACCTGGATTGGTAGATGCAGATGTGGATGATTGATTTGTAGTCGCAGGAGGTAGCCGAAGGAGATGCCGGAGAGTCTGAAGTTCTTGTGCAGAGAGTTGTGGCAGAGGACCAATAGGAGGACTTGCTTCAGTTTGATGTGCCTGAGGTGCGTGGGAGGACTTTGCCTTGTGCATACCTTTTTCCCGGCGTTTTGCTTCAAAATCTGCCGGTTTGCCATGAAGTTTCCAGCATGTGTCTTTGGTGTGCCAAAGCTTGCTACAATACTCACATTTAATAGCATCACGGGAAACAAGAGGATTCTTGTATGTCTGAGTATTTGTCTGGAGAGCAGACCTATCCGGAACAGAAGGGGACAACATTGTTATTCGTCGTTGGTCCTCTAACTAAACCATGGAATAAGCCTGTTCGAGGGTGGAGAAAGGGTCCCTGTTGAGAATCTGTGAGCGAATAGGATCAAGCTCCACATTTAGTCCTGCCAGAAAAGTATAAACCCTATATTTCTCTTCCCTTATGTGAAATAGGGTAGCATCTTCTTCACATTTAACATGAATAGAATCATAAAAATCAATTTTTTGCCAATAGCTCCTCAACTTAGTATAATATTGGGATACAGTCAATTCTTTTTGGATAGTTTCATGAACACTTTTTTGAATGGCATAAATTAAAGCAGCATTTCCAACTTGGGAATAGGTGTCCTTAGCAAACTTCCAAATTTGTGCAGCAGTATCCAATAACAAATAGCCCTCAGCTATAATGGGTTGCATGGAATTGAGGATATATTGCATTACCAATGAATTTTCAGCATGCCATTTCTCCAAAACAATGTCCTTGGTCAGAGGTTTTTCCTTGGTGCCGGTGAGATATCCCGATAATCCCCGCCGAGCTGTAATTGAGAGTTGGGTGGCCCGAGACCACATTAGGTAATTACCACCATCAAGTTTAGTGGTATTAGTGGGAATAGTGAGATTGTCCATTTTAAAACTCTCTATCCCAGAAGAGGTTACTTCAGATGTCATCCTTGAGTTATGTATTCAAGAACAAACACCCAAAAACAATATGAACAGCCTCCCTGTTTGGTTATAGCACAATATATGGAGATCAAAGTAGAAATATCACTTGTCAGATATCCTAACTTGTCCCATGTGCAACATAATATATAGAAATCAATTCTGGTTTGCACCCACTTTTTTGTTTATTGGGGTAAACTCAGAAACTCATAGATATCCGATTAGACTGAACCATATTATTAATATCCAGACTGATAAAAAAAATTGATTTCCAATAAAGAGAATAAAAAAATGATCCGTAATGAGGGATAAAAAGAAGGGCAGTACCTATATCATTGTATGATTCCCTCTTTGGTTGCTGCCCCTAGTGGGGAGAGAGAAAAAAAACAAAAGAAAAAGAAAAGAAAAGAAAGAAAGTCGGTGGTCGACGGTGGTAGGTTGGTGGCGGCGGCGGAGGGATCTGGTGGTAGAGCTAACTTAGCTCTGATACCATGTTGAATGATGGAATGACTTGTCTGTAATAGACAGAGGTCCTCTTATTTATAATGTGAGAATGAATACAAAGAAAAAAAGAGGTAGTACAGGTAGTACAATACAGGTAGTACAATGAGGGTCGTACAGGTAGTACAATTGTACAATACAGGTAGTACAATGAATCTAGACAAAAAATGAAATACGTAATATTCTCAACAGTTTCAGGGACAGAAACAAAATGAGAGAGAATCAGAGTTACCAGTCATGTGATCCGTGGCCCCAGAATCAATAATTCAAGGATTAGAGACAGTGGATGCACTAAAACACATACCTAAATGGGCAAAATTTGAACATGGAGTTTGGGAAGTGGCAAAAACAGATGTAGATGATGATCCAAAAGCAATAGATGGCTGTATCAGATGACTGATTGCCTGAAGTATTTGCTGAGTGTCTTTGGAAGATGTAATAGAGGCTTCAACCGCCTGGGAGGTAGTTTGGTGTGCCTGAGGGCCCTTGGAAAACCTGTTCCTTTGCTGGCCTTTTTCTCTTCGCTTGGCTTCGAAATCTGCCGGCTTTCCATGGAGCTTCCAACAAATGTCTTTTGTGTGCCAAGGTCTACCATAGTGCTCACACGTCACAGGTTCCTTCAAGCCAAGAGTGGTTGGAGTTACCTGGTGAGGTGCTGAAGTCTGAAGAGTTGATCTTTCGGGAATAGCTGGTAAGAGTATCGTGGTTAGCCATTGGTCTTCAAGTTGCACCATTGCATATGCTTGTTCCAAAGATGGGAAGGGGTCCTTGCTGAGGATCTGGGATCCAATTCAAAATTCAAACCTGCTAGGAAAGTGTAAACCCTGTACTGTTCATTTCTTTTTTTGTACTGGGTTGCATCAGCATCACATTTGGCATGAAAACCATCAAAAAAATCTAGAGTTTGCCAAAGACTCCAGAGCTTAGTATAATACTCAGATACATTTTATTCATTCTGTACAGTTGCCGTGATCTTCTTCTGGACCGTATAAATCAAAGCATAGTTCCTTACTTGCGAATATGTGGCTTTGGCAGATATCTAGATCTGGGCAGCCGTATCTAACAGAAGGTACCCCTCGGCTATGGCTGGTTGCATAGAATTAAGGAGGTGCTGCATAACCAAAGAGTTTTCGGAATTCCATTTTTTTAGGGCAGCGCTGGCAGTTGGTACACTTTCTGTACCAGTAACATAGTCAGCTAGTCCTCGTGCAGTAATTGAAAGAAGGGAGGATCTAGACCACATTAAATAGTTTCCACCATCCAATTTTGTGGTATTAACAGAATGGTAAAATTTTCCAATTTAAAAGACTCAGCCCTAGCAGAAGTAATTTCAGGTGCTTCAGACATGATAAAAAAATCTAGATAATCAGCAATGGGGGTATACCAATCCTGTTGTTTATGGAAGAACTTAGTCCACCAACAGGGATACCGCAATGGGCCGTGTACCAATCCTATTGTTTATGGAATAAGAGAATCAAGTTCCGCAAAGAACACGATCTTCAATTAGGAATAAAAGATTGGTATATACGCAATGACTGATCTCAAATAAACCACCACCAGGGATACACAGCAAAAAAGAAAAAAATGGAAAAAACCTTCTAGATCATGGAAGGATAAAAAAAAAAAAAAAGATTTCCGGTAACCTTAACGCCAGCGGTGATCTAGGTAGATGGCGGCGATAGTCAAGAGGTGGTGGAAAAAAAAATCCCGGCGGGTGGTGGCGGCGCTGGAGATGGAAGATGATGAGCCGGTGGAGCCTAACTTGGCTCTGATACCATGTAGAAACAATGAATGGAATGACTTATCTTACAATAGACAGAGGTCCTCTTATTTATAATGTGAGAATGAATACAAAAAAAAGAAAGAAATGTACAGGTAGTACAATACAAGTAGTACAATGAGGGTAGTACAGGTAGTACAAATGTACAATACAAGTAGTACAATGAATTTAGACATAAAGATAAATTAATCTAAACCACGCGATGGTTAATCCACGTGGATCATACAATCTCTCCATCGTGATTCCTCTCAACATAATATATATTATTATATATAGAAGGATTAATTAAGAGAGAGGACAGGGCCAGCCATGAGATAGGAAAGAGAGAGAGAGATAGAAAAGATCCAGAGAGCCAGAGACCGAATAGAGAAGGAAGGAAAAAGCAAAAGGAAACTCGATGGAAGTTCCTTAAGAAAGAGAGAAGAGAGGAGTCGGTGGAGGACTCCAAACAGAAAGGAAAGAATGAAAAAAAAGGAAAGAACTGGAAAAAAGAAAGAGAGAGATTATTAGACGGATCAGCTTGGGGTCGGTTGGAGGTATAGATGGAAAAAAAGAAAGAAGATTAAGAAAGGAAGAAAATTGGAAGGAAGGGGGCCAGACCGAATAGGAGAGAGAACTTATTGAGAATAGAAGAGGAGATCGAGAGAGAAGAGAAGGGGAAGAAAATTCAGAAGGAGAGGGAGAGAGAAGTCGTGAAAACCAGAGTGGGAGGGAGAAAGAGAGGCAATGCGGTCTAACAGGGAACACTGACCGAATAGAGAAAGGGGAGAAGAAGAAAGGAAGCAACAGAAAAAGAAGAAGGAAGAAGGAGCTAAGAGAGAGACGAAGCAGATAGAGAGAAGAAGAGAAGCAGGGAGAGAGATTGCCTGCAACTCCAGGTAAGTCCGCCCCCACCCTCTTTTGTTCTTTGTGTTATTTTTATCTCCTCTATCATTACTGTACCACTTGTACCTGGCCATCAATTTCCTCACACCGGCTGCTACCCCAAGAACCCATCATCTGTGCAAAACCATCCACATGCACGCACCAATCACTCCCTTAGCTGTTTACCCCAGCCGAATTCAACACTCTCACCACTATCCTAACTCCCTCAGCCAAGCACACCTGTCCTCACGAAACCACCATTGCATGCATCTTATCCCATCTTAATCCCACCTGACCTTAACCCTTCCGCATGACACTGAATGTCTCACCTGCTCCATCAATTGTTTCACAACCTGATCAACACCCCACTATGCCTCACCGTAGCCACAGCATATCAAAACCATCACCACCATGCTTACCCAGCACCAAAACCCAATTGACACTTTCTCCCACCGAGAACCACCACATCATGCATTGTACCTAACCCCCACCTCCATATGCCATGGAACCTGCATAAACCCGACAAGCCTTACGTCCTGATGCTTCCATTGGATACCCATCTCACAGCCACTAACCGAACACCATCCAATTGATCTGCTATGCTCCCTCGTCAACCTAATTTGATCCCAATTCATTGGGCCATGTAATGTTAAAAAAAATTAAATTTGATTGATCACACTTGATGTTAAAAATTTAGTATGATTAATCTGTCCATATGATTTGAGTTTTAATATGATTGATCCCACATGTTTGGAATTTTTTTGAAATTGGTTTGACCACATGCTTGGAATTTTTATGAAATTAATCCGACCATGCTTGAAATTTAATGTGACTTGATTATAGACCATTGATTTGGAATTATTATGTGGATTAAATATGGACCATCGATCTTGGATGTTGAATTGAATCTGAACCATTAGATGACATAATGATGCAATTATAATCAATTTGAACGGTTGGATTATCATGATGAGCGATCTGAACCATTAAATTACCTTTGGGAGTGATTTGAATGAATCTGAACGGTTGGGTTATCATCTGGAGTGATTTAAATCGTTATATTTTCATCATAATGTGTTTTAGATAAATTTGAGCCATTAGATTGACATCATGAGTGTTTTGGATGCATCTGAACGGTTGGATTTAAACCGTTGGATCTTGATCATGAATGATTTAAACGGTTAGATTATGATTTTGAGTGATTTGAACCGTTCTGTAAGAACCGTGCTCTAAAACCCGGTTTAACCATGGTTTTATGCGATGACAGGTGCCCCAATCATAACCGGACCGGAAAGGGAAGCCGGGCAAGGGACCACGCAAGAAGCCGGGTGAAGAACCAATAAATTTCAGGTACGAAAAATGTGTAAAATTGGCTAAGTACATACCGGTCTCACCATACCGGATGCACTATCCTGCAACCGGTATGGCATACCGGGCTCACCATACCGGTCTCACCATACCGGATGCACTATCCTGCAACCGGTATGGCATACCGGTCTCACTATACCGGTCTCGCTATCCTGCGACCGGTATGTGCGAGACCGGTATGTGTTCGAAGCTGTGTTTCTCTCAAAAATGGAAACTTAAAGTTTCCATATGAGGGGGGAGCGTGTTTTGGACGGCCTCCCTCTATTAATAGAGGGGGAGACACTCCGTGAACCCCTTTGTTCTGAGAAGGAGTTGAGGGTTCAAGGAGGTAGACGCCGCCAAGGAAGGAGCTGCCGGTAGAGGAACACGCCGCCAACTGACAACCGCTACCGGTAAAGTGCTCTATCCTTCCTGTAGGGTTGTTTATCGGATCGGAGCCGCGAAGCGGCGTGAGATCTGATGGAAAATGCTTAGATTCCTTTCGTCTTTCTTTCGGATCTGGTTGGTTTTGGCATTCTAGCCAAGATCCGTAGGACCCTTCAGAGACTGGACCTTAGCAGAAGATAGGTGAAACCTTAGGGAGCTACCGTGGAGACCTCGCTCTCGGAAATCACGCCGTAGGGTATATCCTTGGGAAAGTCCCGCGGTATGGGCCGCGGTGTATACGGCCGGGCACCATACCGGGTCGCACTCGGCTAGATCCGAGTGAGACCGGTATGTGTGCATCCGGTATGCATACCGCCGGGCACCATACCGGTCGCGACTCAGCCGGATCCGAGTGAGACCGGTATGTGTGCATCCGTATGCATACCGCCGGCACCATACCGGTCGCACTCGGTCGGATCCGAGTGAGACCGGTATGTGTGCATCCGGTATGCATACCGGTCTCACCCATACCGGTCTCACCATACCGGGTCTCACTATCCTGCGACCGGTATGTGCGAGACCGGTATGTGTTCCGAGCCCTCGTTTGTCCGGGAAAGCCGGGTTTTGGCTTTTAAAACTCTAATAAATGGAAATTAACATGAAAATATGGTTGTGTAGGACTTGTATGTGAAACTTCCGACGCCAAAAAGGATTAACACCACGCGTCGGGTAAGGGACAAGACCCGAAACTTAAATTAAAGATTTAATAATAAACCTTAGAGAGCTCTTTAATTTTCCGTATCAAATTATATGCTTGTTTGATGATTGTGCATATCACATGTCATGTAGTGTAAATTCTATTTGATTTATCCGTTCATGCATTTCATATGCTAGGTGTGATGGATGTTAGACATGTGATTGTTTTAGTTGGAGTGTGGAATGGGAAGGGCCGGGGCTCGGGATCATTCCTCACCCCGACACCTTCGGTAGCACCTTATCTTAGCATGCTTGGTATGGGTGGGGTATCGGGGGGAGGTTATGGCGGGTGGTCTCCGATGTTGACGTTGATCCGGCCACGGTGATGTGGCATGGTGATCTCCGATGTCGACGTTGACCTGGCCATGACGCCTCTAGCTCTATCCTTATGCCATAGGGAGCGATGTTGGGATAGGGCCTACTTGCGTATAGTTCCATCTTGGTATGCTTGTTGCGGGTAGGGTATCGGGGGAGGTGAGGTAATGTGGTCTCCACCTGGCCTTCACGCTCTAGCTCTATCCCTATGCCGTGACGGCTGTACTAGGGTGGAGCCTACTTGTATTGACATCTAGGGACTGGTTAGAAACGGAACCCACTTGCAAGCCCTTGCCAATAGGGGTTTAGGTATTGGTACGGTATGGGGTATCGGGAGGAGGACGTGGGATTGTGGTTCTTCCCGCCCGCCGGACTCGAGTCCCATCTCTATACCGGAGTGAGTGATGTGGGGCAACAGTAGTAGTGTGGTAGGAGCCCGACTATTGGGTGTGCTCACACTCGTGCATGGAGGTGCTGTGTTGTAGCTCACCCCGATATATATATCTCTCTTTTCAGATTTGGATGCAGGGTATACGGTGGAGGACTTCGTGACCGCCCCAGCCTACAGTTCGATGGCTGCCCTGGAGACACAGAGTGTGGAGGACGAGCATGATGCGTTATGCGAGTGCTCCTTCTGTGTCTTTCCTCTTTGATTTGGTTATTTTCAATTTAAAGCTTTGTAATAAAATATTATTTAAATTCTGATGGATGATGGAATAACTGGATTAATTATTTAATTTATTATTTAGTTCAGCTCATTGATATATTATTTCCGCTGCTAGTATTACTCTGGTTTTTGATGGTTTGCTCAGGGATGATTGGTTGACACGGTCTTTCGAGATCCTGGTGTGAACCGTGGTTTAGTACCGGTTCACTTACACTTCTGGTTCAGCCGGAATTGGGGTGTGACACGTTCAATTGTCATTATGGATATTTTAAAAGAATTTGAACCGTTGGATCTTAGTCTGATAATGATTATATCTTGATGTGAGATCTGAGTCGTTGATCTTGGCTGTTTTGATGAAATCTGACTCATTGATCATAATGATAATATTTTGAAGACATCAAACCGCTAGATTGAGGATTTGATCTTGATACATTATTGAAGAGATAAATTGAATCCAGACCGTTGATCGAGGATCTGATTATGATGCATTGAGAGATTCACATTAGACCTCAACCATATATCTAGAGAATCCCATCTGACACACTGAAACATACTTTGAATGAAAATAATACATGGGATGCCATGTCTGTTATCTTGATGCTCACATGTTTGTTGTTATGCTTGTTTAAATGCTTCTTACTATATTGATTCACATGCTTTCTTGCTATATCTCAGATGATACATATTGCTATATGCCTTGTTTAAATATTTTCATTTTTGGCAATAACTTAATTTCTGCTACACCCTAGTCGAACTGCCATATCTATACACCTAACAGACATATTAGGTATATGGACGTGCATGTAGGCACCCACATTCACGGGAAAGGTAATAATGGAAGAAATGATAAATCATAATCAAGAGATATAAAGCCTAGCCCAACACATTTCAAATTAAGGTTTAGGTCAAGGGTAACTTTAGGACGATCCCTACCCTCAGCTCATTTCTTCTAGGGTATAAAGAACTAGTTGGGTGTGATGTGAATCCAATCATAAAGCATTTAGGACCACACCATGATCTTGAAAGAACACATGAATGAATGAATCTGCATTTCGAACTACGCAGATCCTGATTCTTAGGGCTTAGGACAGCACCCTAAGATACGTAGGCAGTTTGGTGAGATTCTCAAACACAGTTCCACACTCTGATCTTGAAAGCACACATTATTAAATAAAATCATTCAAAATGCTCAGACCCTGTCAAGAGGGATAGATTCTTGAAGACATTCTCAGTTCCTGTCCAGAGGGATAGATTCCCAAAGACTTTCTCAAATCCTGTCAAGATGGATAGATTCCCGAAGACGTACTCAGGTCCTATCAAGAGGGATAAATTCCCGAAGATGTACTCAAACCTTGTCCAGAGGGATAGATTCCTGAAGACATTCTCAGATCTTGTCAAAAGGGATAGATTCCCGAAGACGTACTCAGACCTTGTCCAGAGGGATAGATTCCCAAAGACATTCTCAGATCCTGTCATAGATTCCCAAAGACATTCTCAGACCTTGTCAAGAGGGATAAATTCCCAAAGACATTCTCAGATCCTGTCCAGAGAGATAGATTCCCGAAGGCATATTTAGACCTTGTCAAGAGGGATGGATTCCCGAAGACATTCTCAAATCCCGTCCAGAAGGATAGATTCCCAAAGGCATAATCAGATCTTGTCCAAAGGGAAAGATTCCCAAAAGACACCCAAATCTTGTCTAGAGGGATAGATTCCCGAAGGTGTAACCACATTCTTAATTCCTTTAGGTCCTCCATATCCGTATCCATATTCACTCTAATCCACATAGGCTATCTAAATTCAATCTCAATCATCTATCAAGCATAAATCTCAACTTGATCAATTGAATCTAATAAAGTTTAAACATAAACCACATCCATAAACTTTAATCACAATCCGTTCGAACTACGTTATGGACTTGATTTCCAAGGTTAGAATACGTAGGCATTTTGAGATGTTTTTGGACGTCTCAGATTCAGTCTATCACCGAACCATCTTTGGTTAAGTTCACTGTATATTACTTTGCTTATTTCAGTTATTTATTTATTTTCAAAACATGTTTGGTTGAACCTAAGTTAAAAGAACTTAGTAACTTGGCACAGGATCCCCTATGAGCCCTACTTATCATCCATTGACCATGAACAGTCAGAACATAGAGTCTAAGGAAAGTAGAATCAAATAGGAGGTCGATTTTTGGGTCGGGCAGCTTTGGGTGCCTAAAACCTTCCCAAACTGTACCTTGAATGCTTACCCGTTACCTGATAAGCCAAAGCTGATATATATTGGGTCATGAGTCAATAAAAGTTTTATCCTATGATGAAACTACATTTTGAGGTCCTATACCTTAATCTAGGTGGCTACTCCAAATCTTTATCGTCCATTAGCGTGGGTGGACAAGATAAAAAGCGAAAGCTGATGATCCACATTTTTCTACTGGAAAACCCCCCTTAGGTCCTCACAGACAGCATCTCCCAATATCGAGGAAGAATTGACATAGAAAACATGAGAGACTGGGCTACCTCTAACAGATGCAGATTTTTAGGTTCCGCCACGCAATTCTGAGCAAGAGTATCAACACAACTCGTTTGATTAAGAATCTCATGTTGATGAAACGAATTATTGACTTGTCTTAGAATGACAAAGATCATGCTTCATTTATAAAGAAAAGGAGTTACATAGTAGATGAATTAGGTGAGTGCAGTTGCACATGAGCTGCTACATCTAGACTATTGCCCCTAAGTCATGGAACGCTGCTTAGTAGCCCCTTCCTGTCAAGGAAGGCTGAAGCACATGGGCAGCAGCCCCTTTCCTTCTAGGTCCCATGTTGACCTTCTTTTTAGGACTCATATTACAACACTCCCCCCTCAAGTTGGCACATAAATATCACGCATGCCCAACTTGCAAACTATGGGATGAAATAATTTACTACTTAACCCTTCAGTAAAAATATCAGCTAATTGATCTCCTGACCAAAGAAACACACATCAGTCGTTGCTCCAGCTTCTCCTTAATAAAATGTCGATCGATTTCCAAATGCTTGGTGCAATCGTGCTGGACAGGATTGTGAACAATACTGATTGCAAACTTGCTATCACAATTGAGCATCATAGATAGCGCAACAGGAATAGCTAAGTCACTCATCAGCCTTGGAACCACATTAACTCACAAATGCATTGAGACATAGCCTAGAACTCAGCTTCACCACTAGACAGGGCAACATCTTATTTGTTGCTTCGTAAGTGACAAACTTGCTGCCGACAAATGTACCATATGCAATAGTATAACGACAATCATCAAAGGAGCTGTCTCAATTAGCATCGGTGAAGACCTCAATCCGTAAGTAACCATTAGAGGACGGAAACACCCTTTGTTGGGAGTTGATTTCAAGTAACGAAGATGCGTAACACAGCTTCACAATGGGTAATAAGGATCATGCACATACTGGCTGACCATGCTAACAACAACAGCAATGTTAGGATGAGTGTGAAAGAGGTAGATCAATTTGCAAACTAACATCTGATATTGACCATTATCAACAGAGACCCTATCCTTGCTAGAGATACAAATAGTAGATTTGAGTGGAATATCAAAGGGCTTACAACCAAGCATCCCTGTTTCTGAAAAGAAGATCTAATGTATTATTCTTATGTGATAGGAAAAGACCCATAGTGAAGCGAGCAACCCCAATGCCGAGGAAATAGCGTAAGTTCCAAAGGTCTTTGGTCTCAAACACTTGTCCCAAATAAGTCTTCAAACGCACAATCTCCTCTGTATCACTTTCAGTGACCACAATCTCATCCACATACATAATAAGGAGAGCAACCTTATCACCAGGTCACTTGATAAAAGGGTATGATCAGCATGAGTGAGTGTAGAGATTCGACACCAGTCACACCACTGCCCTATGGAAGCGACCAAGCCAGGCATGAGGAGACTACTTTAGACCATAGAGGGCTCGCTTAAGCTTGCAAACCTTCCCTTGTGTCGTTGAGGTTAAGAACCCAGGAGGAATGTCAAGGTACACCTCTTCAAGTTCACCGTGGAGAAATGCATTCTTGACGTCAAGTTGTTGCGTTTCCCAACCTAGGTTAACAACACAGGAGAAAAGTACTCAAATAGTATTTAGCTTTGCAATAGGTGTGAAAGTCTCCTGATAGTCAAGGCCATAAGCCTGAGTGAAACCACGAGCCACTAACCAAGCCTTGTACCGATTTACAGTACCATCAATGTTCTGCTTTACTACAAACACCCACTTACAGCTCACTGTATGTTTCTAAAGAGGAAAAGGAACCAAGCCCCAAGTGTCATTCTTCCTCAAAGCTTGCATTTCTTTAACCATGGCCGCCTTCCATCGATAATCGGTAAGAGCCACCTAATAGTTTAGAGGAAGGGAAACAGAAGAGAAAGAATACACAAAAGCCCGATAGGGTGGAGACAGATAGTCATTCGACACCACCCGAGCAAAAGGGCGATGCGTATAAGTTCTCGTTCCCTTCCAGATGGCAATGGGTAAATCAAGAAATGGGTCAGAAAGACTAGAAGGATTAGGTGCGAGATTACCAGATGGAGAAGGACTGGGATCAAAACTTGGATTAAGAGATGGTGATAAGCTGGGTAGTCGAGGTGCAGTGGTGGTGGTATCTAGGTGCTGTGTGTGGAGCCGAACATAGACCCATACAAGGTTTTGTACCTCCCCCTGGACTGGTATAACCACCGCTGACACACCCTCAGGTAACGAACCAACAAACGGCACATTTTTACCATCACCAACTTCACAATCCTGAGTACTAGATCACCCTCTGGAAAAAGAGTAGGTAAAAAATAAGAGACAGTCTCATGGAACACCACAACCATAGTCACAAACACACGCCGGGAAGGAGGTGATAGCACCAATAACCCTTCTAAGTAGCAAAGTAGCCCATAAACACACACTTGAGCCCACAAGGCTCCAACTTACCAAGATATCGATGATTCCGTATAAAACACACGCAACCAAAAACACGTAGAGGGATAGCAAAGTCGGACGACCCCATAAAGGTAGTCACAGGAACACATAAACCCAGAATACGAATCGGCATCCGGTTTATCAGATAATGAGCAGTTAGAATAATGTCACTCCAATACTGAAGAGGAACCTGCATTTCAAACAAGAGAGAGCGAGCAACCTCCAGTAAATGACGATTTGCGCTCAGCAACACCGTTCTGAGCCTGAGTGTCGACACAACTGGTCTAATGAAGAATCCCCTGAGTAGCAAGATAAAACTGGAAGGCACCATCCATATACTCAATACCGTTGTCGCTAAGAAAGATCTGAATGGTAGCATCAAACTGAGGACGAACCATGGTGTAAAACATCTGAAAGCAGCGGAAGACTTCACTCTTAAGGAGGTAAATCCAAGTGACCCGAGTGTGATAGTTGATGAAGGCAACAAACCAGTGGAAACTAGAGAGAAATACACTGAGCAAGACCCCACACATCAGAGTGAATCAGCATAAAAGGAACAATACTCCTTTTATTTAAACCAGAATAAACAAAGCGAGTTTGCTTGGCTAAAACACAAGCATCACAAAAAAAAACTCCTCAGAATACAATGCTGAGATAAATGCAGAAAAACTTTAAAGGGAGTCCAACTGGAGGATGGCCCAAACGCCAATGCCAAAGTGGCAATTCAGAGGGCAATTGACATGGAATCGGTCTGAAGTACAGAACGAACAGTAAGAATCTCATCGTCTAGCAGATAAAGACTACCATGCACCCTGCCAAAGCCAATCGTCCCCCCATCATCAGATTCTAAAAAAGACAATGGGTACGATAGAAAGTCACTTTACAGTTCAAATCATAGGTATGGCAACTAATGGAAAGAAAGTTAGTAGTAAAATTCATGAAGAACATAAGACAATGGTAAAGTTGGAGAACACGCAATGGAGCCCTTCCCAAAAATAGAGGATAGGGAACCAATTGCGATACGAACCTTGTCCTTACCAGAACAAGGATAATACTGAGAAAAAAGACTTGGAGTACCAGTCATGTGGTCAGTGGCACCGGTGTCAATTATCTAAGGGTGAGAGACAACCGAGGCAAAATGGCCACCAAAAAAGATACCTGAGGCAACAGGGTTGGAGGCAGAAAAAACCGTGGAAGTGGCGACGGTATTGGTAAATGACCCAGACGAGGGTAGCTCCAGACTAGTCATGAAGCATCATAGCATGGCAAGCTCGTCTTGAGACAAAGAGGAACCGACCCTGGCAGGGGTGGCACCGACAAGAGCAGACTCGGAAATCTCATAATGATGAGCAGAGGAACCACAGCCTTAACCACGACTGCGTGGCAAACCTACAGCTGGGCAACCATGGAATTTCCAACAGAACTCCTTGATATGCCATTCCTTACAACGATAATCGCATTGGACATGCTACTTCAGAAGAAAAGCGATCATTGAAACAAGCAAAGCCACTGCCACCAGACTAAGACCCAGACCAGAAAAAAGAGTTGAACGGTCCTGACTAGGTGATAACATGGTAGTGTGACGAGTGTCTTTCAATTGTACCAAGGAGTAGGACTGGTCTAACGAAGGAAATGAATCATGACTAAGCACCTGAGCATGAATCTAGTCATAGGCAATGTTCAGGCTGGCCAGAAAATCGTACACCAGGTACTTGTCTTCCCACTTCTGAAATCTAATTGCTAAGTTAGTGCAGGTATCTTAGATTGTATCATACTAGTCCAACTCCTGCCATAGACTGCGCAACTCAAAGTAGCACTAAGACAGAGAGATCATGTTATTTGGTCTCATGAAACTTTTTCCTGAGTTTATAGACATGGGCATCATTCCCAACTTGGGAATTGGTATCCTTGGCTACCATCAAGATTTTGGCTGCAGTATCTAAAAGAAGGTAATTCCGAGCAATATGTGGTTGCATAGAGTTGATGCGTAAAGACATTACCAATGAATAGCAAAGCTCTACTTCCTCTGAGAATCACCGACAATTGTAGGTTGTGTTGTTTCGCCATTGATGTAGCTATATAACCACAAGAATCAATGGACAAATAACAAGACCGTGACCATATCAAATAGTTGCTCCCATCTAGACAGACGGAGCTCATAAGGCAATGAGGGAACATGGGTATCGCGACCCATCTTGTCAGTTCTAAAGGAAGAGTTAGTAATGTCAAACAAGATGACAAAGCAAAGAGATCAAGAATCAATTATGCCCATAGACAAAAAATTGCTGATACATCATCGCAAGAACAGGTAGTTCTCTGAATCCTCGCAAAACATAGAGAATGCTGCAAAATAGGGTTTCTCATATCTCTACCATAGTCTGATCTAAGAAACCAACCTTAGAGAGGGCTCTGAAGTCAGCATCGCCCGCCATGGGGGACTCCATGAAGTCAGCAATAGAGAAATCCTCTGCATCAAAATCTAAAATACATATCGATACGAGGGTGAGCTCCCATCCAAGCTCAGTGAGCAAAACAGGCATCACCATGCTCACACAATGAATGATAATGCAGTTCAGTTATTTAAGTCATTGATAATGTGATTTTGAAGGTGCCATATTGAGATTCAACCATAGCATTCAGCCCCATCTACAGTCAATGGCATCCAACTCTCATACACAAGCAAAGGTAAAAGCAAAGTATACGGTACCAAACCGCTAGATTACTTCTACAAGTGAACCCCCCCATAGATCATCGATCAAGGCTCGTCACTTCCCAAGTATAAACTCCATCCTGGCATCAGAGAGCCCGAGCTGATCTGAATCCCTCATCACACAATACATTCGACGTATCTAGGGCTATGAGTCTATGCCAACCACAGTTGTCAAGGCAACAAGGCGATCCAAGGTGTTCGGGGCCATCCTGGGCACCTAGGCATCGCCTAGGCGTTGCCTAAGCGACCAAGGCGTTCCCAATATATTTTTTTTATTTCTAAAATATTAATGCTATATTAATGTTTACATACATACAACATTCTACATAAATAATCAACATTTAAGACTTAATTAATATGTGGTGTGGACCCAAGTCTGCTAGTGTACACTAAAACCTGGGATTGTGTCTAGAGTTAAGTAGACAACACGTATTTATGACTAACATTTGCAGCGTAACTCCTTCAATATGGTTCGGATTCAAGCAATCTCGAATTCATTACAAAGCTAGCATAATCAGCTTTCCAACAAATCCGAGATTGCTTGAATCCGAGTTATAATGAAGGAGTTACACTCCGATCAAACCTTGTTCAGAATACGCGAATGCTATTTAAAATCGTCTGAATGTAAATTATTTTTTGGCATCAAAGCAAGAGATTATTTTGGCGCGCTCTTGGTTTTTAGTGATGTTTTACTATAATAAGATTTATAAAATTTTTATATTTGAAAAAAACCTAGCATTTGGAAGTTGAAAATCGCCCCCGCACCCAAAAATACGGTTTTTGTTCTTGAACTAGAGGGTTGACTTTTAATCCTTATGGAATTTGAATTTTAGACTATTTTTATTGGATTCAAATAGGAGGTATTTGTTTATTTATGAATAATATCTTAAGTAAATGAAATATAAAATTAAAGAAACATTTACTTTTGCACCCTAGGCGACCATCTTTCTCATGTACATAAGGCACCCTGGCGCCTAGGTTGTACAAACCGCTGGGACGCCTAGGCGACGCCTTGACAACTATGATGCCAACACGTAACCCCCTACTAGCAAGGGTTCAGAAGCCCGAGTAATGCAACCACCTCTGTTTAACGTGTGCACAATATAAAGTAAAGGGGGCCACAACCCAGTAGAGAACCTTGGTCCCTACTCCCTTTAGGCCACCGTATCCCCGTTAAGATGCTAGCTATACAAAGCAGTGTCCATGTGGCCATGCGTCACCGATCCCTTTGGTGCCTGCACGCCACACAAACTAAACCATCCACATCCACCACATCAAACATATATAGTTGTTATCATGCAACAAGTATCAAATATTGGATGACATGTTGTATCTCAAACACAAGCAACCTATGATGATGCCCTAATTACTACGGACCTGTCCCCTTACCTGTAGGTACCATAAGTGCTACAGAACCTAGAAGCCGACAGTAGGCTTCATTAACTACCCACGTCAGTATACCTATTCATTAGCATAAGTTTTCATTAGGTGTATTAGATAACTTATAAACAACATTGGACACGCTCTAAATGTCCCAATGCGGGTCCCAGGCAAACCGGGACCCAAAGGCTTTGACTAGGAAAACATGCTTTCAGTAGCCAATGCAGCAGATGGTACTGGCAATAGGTGTCATCGGTTTTATCCGTCAGTTGAGCCTCGTAAACCCATTGTGAGTGAGCTAGTGGATCAAGTTGGCAGATCAATCCACCGGCTCCCCACCAAAATGGCCTAAGCCGGCCCTTCATGGTCAGCCGGCCTCAAGAGCTTAGCTGGGGGATGCTATTCGGCAGATCATGCCACCGACTAGTCCGCCAACTGAGCTCAGCCAATATAATCTTTAGTATGGAGTCTAACGGAGGATGAGGGCCTTGCCGGCCCCATCCGCTAACCAGACCAACTTGGTCAACATACCAAAGCCGAGGCAAGGTCATTGCCCCATCCGCTAGCTTGGGTCCCATGACTGTGTCTGAGAGAACTCAGCAGGGAAGATGAAGTTTTCCTTGGGGAGATTTTCCTCCCCAAAATCTCCCAAATTATTTCTCATGGTGGGGATCGTATTCCCCACCCTTAGTAAGCATAATAGTCATAAACACCTTTGTGGAAGGCTTAAGGGATCCTAACCAAAAACCTAGGGTTTGGTGGCCAACCACCATTACGATGGCAATAATCCCCCACACTACTTAAGAAAGGAGGAAACTAACCTTTGAGAGTTAGGGAAAACCTACAAGCTCAATCTCCAAGCTTCCTCCAAGTCACAGCACAATACACCTATACTCCACCAAATGGCTAAAACCCCCAATGAGGGGTTTAACATATATTTATAGGAGATCGAGGAGAGAGAGTATGCCCCTAGCAGATAAGCTGGCGGCAGGGAGCCGAGTGACTCATCCGCCGGCTCTACCGCCGGCAAGGCCAAAACATATCCCCGACATTAGTTATTCAGGTCCTACACACTGGGATGCATGTCGGGCCCACCTAAGGTTTATTATGATGCTTGAGGTCCGGATAGGAAGACCCACCTATGCTCTGGACATATCCATCGGATCCACATCAGTTATGTCGGCTGAAGGTGTAAGAAGCCCTGGCACAGGAGAAATCCGGGTCAGTAGGGGATTTTGGGTACAAGTCTTACATAAGGCACCACCACCAAGAGTCGCTGATGGGGGTGATCCAACAGAGAGAGAAGGGGGAAAATGCCGGAAGGAGGAGCCGAGAGAGAGGAGGCGATGCTGGGAGGTCGCAAGAGAGAGGGCAACATTGGGGACGTCGCAGCGCTAAAAGAGAGGGATTCGCTAGGGTTTGGTTCCCAAGGAGGATCTCTGCTATGATCCATGTTGAGAGGGAATAACTGGCTTATCAAGATTGATGAATGGCCATGCTTTATTTAAGAGTAATGGATTTACGTGAAAGGAAAGTAGGTGAGGAATGAATTAACATTCTTATCCCCACATACATCTAACCTAGACATAAACTCATATTACAACAAAAGCAATGAGTTAAAAATTCATGCTCTTCATCAATACTAGGAAAAGAAAATGTGTATACAAAAATAACATATCGCAAGGTAATAGAAAGAGGGTAGAGAGAATTAGGAACCTAGTTAGGGTAGACATAACCACCCAATCCCTCATCACTATATAGACATTTCACTTCAAATTTAATCCTAACACTAATTCTTCAAACCCAGGAAAAGAAAAAAACAAACAAATAAACAAAGGGAGAAATAATCCAAACTAAGAAAACCTAATAAAACCAAATGCAACAAACAACTTCAAATCTAGAAGTAAAAAAAATAAACAAATAAATAGTGAAATTTTTTAGTAATCCAAAGTTGCACCACTCATATTTGTAGAATTTTAACAATGTACTTTATTAAACCTAGCAAATGCAGGCTTCTACACTGAGAATGAGTATTTAAAAACTAGGAACCATGTTATTCAAATTTCAACTTCTTCAACTAGCAATCCTATCATGTAATCAGTCCTCTCACAATTATGGGATGTATCACAATGTCAAATATCTAATTTACTTTAATTGACATATTTTGGCCCATAGAACCACTTCCATTCTCTTAGGCACAACTAGACAAGAAATGAAACAGCACAGAACAATCCTTAGCCCTTTCACTTTAAAGGGGAAAATGGTGTGTATGCATTAGCAAAAAAATAAAATAAAATTAATTAATTAATTAATTAATACATTAAAACACCAAAACAAACCAAGCAAAATTTGACAATATTTGCGGACTTAACTAGAGAAGACAAGAAGGACCTCCATATGGTTTTTATCAATCTAGAATAAGCTTATGATAGAGTTCTTAGGGAGTTAATATGGCAAGTACGAGAGAAGAAAAGCGTTTCAAGCAAATATGTGGACATAGTTAATGATATATATTATAATGTGGTGACTAGTGTGAAAACCGTAGGGGGTCAAGGTCGTGAATTCCCAATTACAATGGGGTTACATCAAGGATCAGCTTTAAGCCCTTATTAGTTTGCTTCATTATGGATGATCTAACCAGAGACATTCAAGATGAAATTCCTTGGTGTATGTTTTTCGCTGATGATATTGTTTTGGTAGATGAGACAAAAGCAGGGATTGATGTCAAGTTGGAGCTATGGAGATCAACATTGAAATCAAAAAGTTCTAATAGAAGTAGAACGAAGTATACGGTGTGTAACTTTAATCACATAATGACGGATAATGAGGTGGTGAACATTCATGAAACGGACATGCAACAAAGTGATCAGTTTAGGTATCTAAGTTCAGTCATAAACAAAGAAGGTGATATAGACAATGATGTTTCACAAAGGAATAAAATATGATGCATGAAGTGGAGAAGTACGTCTGAAGTGTTGTGTGATCGGCGTATTCCTTTAAAACTTAAAGCAAAATTCTATAATAAAGTCATTTGACTAGCTATGATGTATGGTGCAGAATATTGAGCAATTAAGAAGCATCATATAGATAAACTTAGTGTAGCTAAGATGAGGATGTTAAGATGGATGTGCGACAAAACTAGGAAGGCTAACAAAGGGAATGATCGTATTAGAGCTGATTTGGGAATAGTAAATAAATGATTAAATAAGAGAAAGTCGTTTAAGATGGTATGGCCATGTTCAACGGAGGCCATTAGATGCTCCCATTTGGAGGAATGATGTGATTCAGATTGAAGGATCTAAAAGAGCTAGGGGTAGACCTAAGATGACTCTAAGGGAGGTGATGAAGAAAAACATGTATAGGTTAGGCCTTGCTTCAAGTATGACATCGAACAGAGCTGATTGGCAGACAAGAATCCATGTAGCCGACCCCATTTAGTTAGGAAAGGCTTTGTTGTTGTTGTTGTTATCTGCTGGCTTAATAGTTTGGATATACCAATAAAAGACCACCAAACAAAACTAACCCTAAGTATTATATCTGCCAACTGCAAGACAAGCAAGAAGACACACAAGTGCAGATATAGATACCAAAACCCAAAAAGATCAAATGATGCAAGGACAGTTATATTGAATACTCGAGCATAATTAAACACAAGTGCACAAATAGACTACAAAAGCAAAAATAAGATCATCATGCAAGCTGAATAGTACAAGAACCATTATATCAGATGCTTAAGCAGAATTGTTATATATAGTGGCATAATTTAAGGAGAACTAAGTAGTAGTGCAACACTTTGTGGTGGAACACTACCCTAGAGACAATGAACAACAAGCGCATAAAGGAAAATCAGGGAATCAACTTGGCTCACCTGAAGTGCAAGAAAAGGAAAAGGAAAAGGGAAAGGGAGGGGGAGGAACGTGAACAAAAACAACTACCAACCTCTGCACCTCGCCTTCCATAGTGATCGCCAAGCAATGGCTATCCCCACAAGCGATTTGCTTTATCATCACACCTTGTAAAGCTTTGATTGGTTGAGGAGTAAACAGGTCACTGGAGTTACCATGACCCAATCTTCCAAAATCACCCCTACAAAATGCAAACAACTATAACATTCTTGTAAAAGAAGTGAAGGACAAAATGCACCTGATAATAGAGATTTTCTACACATACCCAAACACATAGAGAGGTTTGACTAATTATACAGCATCTCACAATTAGTTGACATAAAGAAACGTTGGTAAATATAAAACTTTTCTGTTCATTTCAAAATATTATATTTAAACTATGATGACTCTAAACAAACACACTTGCAGATATTCATAAAGCTTCTTCTCTTTTTTTTTCTATATTTCCCTTTCCATTTTCAATAAAAAGAAAAATCTTGCTTCTTTTTCTAGCATTCAATTTTTCCCCCAGCCATTCCACAATGCCCACCCAATATGTGTCCGACGGATGGATCACCCAGATACTTACACGGGTTTAGCCTATACTAGATCGGGGACCAACTGGATCACTGCAAGTAGCCAGTGTTGGGAAGGCAGGTCCAGCCAAGGTTTTATATATTAACTATTTTCTTTCTTCTAGAAGTGTCCCGGTATGATTGAATTTTGGTATTTTGACTAGAGTTTCAATTTTTTTTTTTTCTTCTTGCTAGTTTTTAACTAGAGTTTCAATTACATAGCTTGATCAAATATAGTCAAAGTCAATTGCTTTTTGCTACAGACGTGAAACCCCATGGGTCTGAAATTTAGCAGACTGTAGGTTGTGATGGTTTTAATAAGAGACTAGCCTTTTGGAAGTATATTAAGTAAGCTGTTTCAGGTAAATAGACATCAATTGCATCCAAGAATTTTCGTTTCTTAGCCTCTTATGAATTAATTTTATTGGAATGTCTAGGTTCAATGTCACCTACCTCACCTATCGCAAGTTGAATTATCTCACTATGACTCTAGACCAAATGTGGCATTCCCGGTCAGTGGTGTAAGTCAGTTTTTGTCCTCTCCCCTGACTGTAAGACCCACACTCTACTAACCCGGTCTAACCGTGTCGTGCCAGGCCTTCCTATCATAACCAGCTCAAGCGAACCAACAGGAGAAGGAAACACAAAGCCAGGAATGAAAACTGATGTCTCATAGGTTGTCCGGTCTGCAGATTAGGCGACCGAACAGTCAACCGGTCAAGCCTAGAATCCCATTCCGAGATTGGGAAAGTTTCCTAATTTGAGTAAACCACTCTCCTAATTGAGAAAGGACTTTATATGGAAATTTTCTCTCTATATAGGGGACGTCCCTTCACTTCCTCCCATTCTTTTGATCTTTCTCAAACCCTAGAACTGAGAGGAAGAGTGGAGAAGAAGGCTCGGAGAAGGCAAAGGCTTTGGAGAAGAAGAGATCTCTACAGAGAAGGCTTGTCGACAGTTTCCGACTTCAGTAGCAGGGAATCAACAGTAATCTATGCTTCCCCATCTCTATAGAATGTTAAGATACGTAGGATTGAGATCTATAATCACAGTATTGGTAGATCGACTCCAACACTATGATTCCATCATAATTCTTCTTCCTAGATCTCTCAAGTAAACCTACAATAGATTATAGGTGTTAGAATTAGATGGAAAGACTAAGACCAATGAATAATGGTCATAGAATGACTCTAGGATGGATCCCATTAATGAGCTAAAAAATTGACTCAGAGAGAAGACTGACTGAAGACAGCCTGAAGGCTGTCGGGTCCGTGTTGACCGGTCGGTTAAATGCCAGACCGGACAGCCGACCAGTCACTCTTGGGAAGTCTGACAGGGTTTGTCAGGATTGATGACCGGTCGAGCAATGCACGACTAGACACGCGACCGGACAATGTCCAGAAGGCTTAAATACCAGATCGGACAATGAAACAGAGTACTGTAACCTGATAGATGGAACCCTAATTGAAGTCTATTAATTGTTTAAGTGTCCAAGATAGTCCCTAAATGGAAGAGGAACAAACATCGTTCACAGGTGAGGGAATAAAACCTAAACTAATTGGTTAATAACAAATTACACTTTACATTTCTATTAATAGTTTGTTGTCATGATCTGTATGTTTGCTTGTGCATCTCACATGTCATCCAATTTATTGTTATATATCTTGTTCATGTATACTTATATTTCTTTCATGATATTGATGATGAAGATAGGCATGTGCTTGTGTGTGATCGGTGTGTTGGATGGGGAGAAGTTGTAGTATCAAACCATTCACCACACTGACATCGTCGTATCGCCATTACCTTAGCGGAATTAGTACTTCATAGAGCGTCAGGGGGGATGATCGCAGTGTGTGGCTGTAGTTCTACCAGCAGACCCTAGCTCTATCCCTGTGTCTTATTGAAGGATGCTGGGGTAAGGCCTTGGATACAAATTTGATGACATCTAGGATTGGTTAGTTACGAACCCAGTTTGCAAGCCCAATAGGGGCATACGTACTGGTATGGGTAGAGTATCAGGGGGAGTGTTGGCGGTGTGTGATCCGTTAGGCTCTAGCTCTATCTCTATTCTGTAATGAGTGATGTGGGGCGACAACGGTGTGTGATCAGTTGGGCGTGCTCACACTCTCGTGCATGGAGGTGTGGTGGCCGCCTATCTTTACCATAGCACATTGCAAACTTAAACTAGACCAAAGATATGAATTGACACTATGCATATGTTTTGTTTTCTCACTGAGCTAAGTTATAAGCTCACCTCACGGTACCGTTTCCTTTTTAATTTCTGATGATGCAGGTGTTACCGTCGAAGACTATATAAATACGCCATTGTATGGACATGTGATAGCTATGAACGTGCATGCAGTGGAGGAAGATCATGACTCATCATGCGAGTGTTTCTATTGTGTTTATGCTTAGGTTTATTTTCGTATTTTGAGTTATGGATTTGTAATGAATTATTTAAAGTATGCTTTGGTACAGTTGATAACTGGATTATTAAATATCATTAGGCTCTCAGTTCAAAATAATAAAAACTTCTGCTATTATTATTTATCATCTCTGATTGTGATGTGGATATGTATGGTTTGATTATTGGCAAGGTCCTATGTGATCCTGACTGGAACCGTTGGTTCATATAACGGTTCATTCACACTTCTGGTTCGACCAGAATTGAAGTGTGACACTGACGCCTCCTTGGGATGTTGTTATTCTTATTTTAAGGTATCTCAAGAAAGCTTGAGGTCGTGGTATTCTGTACTCTGATCATGGACATGGACGTGTTGAGGGTTTGTCAGATGCTAATTAGGCCGGTCTCCTATTGATAGACGGTCTACTACTGGAAACTGTACTTTTGTTGGCGGGAAATATTGTGTCCTGGAAGAGCAAAAAGCAGACTGTGGTTGCTCGATCAAGTGCAATATCATGCTATGGCACATGCCACGTGTGAGTTGATGTGGGTCAAGCAGTTGTCAGCTGAGTTTGGTTTTTGTTGTAATATCGTTATTTTGTCCTGGAGGGTAGATTAGTGATTTAATATTTAGTTCTTTTGTTTTTCCTATTTACTGCTAAGTAGGGATATTATTGTAATTCAGCTTTTAAGTATTTCTTTATAAATAAGATATGAATGGAGTGAAATCACAATTCACTCATTCATTTTCCCAAATCAACATGGTATCAGAGCTAACCTAGCTCTCTCTTCTCTTCTCTTCTCCTCTCTTCTCTTCTCCTCTCTTCTTCTTTCTTTAAGGTCTACCGACACCACCCTCTTCCAAAAAAAACCCACCGCCAGCCTCCACTGCCCCTACTAAACCTGCCGACACCATCCCTTTCCCTAAAAAACCCCACCACCAAACTCCATTGTACAGAACAGCCCATCCGGAACCCTCTTAACACCTACCGCTACACCTCATCTATCCAGAACAACTTACCGCCAGGCTCCACTATCCCAAATAAACCTGCCGACACCATTCCTTTTCCTGCAAAACCCACCGCCAGACTCCATTGTCCCACACAGCCTTGCCACAATCTTCCAAAACTGCTGAATCCCTTATTTTATCCAGAAAATCCTACCACAATCTTCCAAAACTGCTGCAACACCTGTCGACAATCCCTAAACCCATCCTAAATCCCACCGACATTCCCTAAATTCTTTTTATACCTGCCGCCAATCCCTCATTCACTCCTACAGCTACCGCCCCACCTATATTCCTCAAAATAATCTTAAAAAAATAAAAATAAATAAAAATAAAAATAAAAAAAATAAAATGATACATATGAACTAAATTTTTTCCTAAAAGTTATTCTCCTTTGTTTGCCGTGTATCCCTTGGTTATGGGATTTTTTTTTACAAGAGATCATGCAAAGCACCTACAACGAGTCTTCCATACCTATCTGAAGATCGAACCTTGCTACAGTTGTGTTCTCTATTTCCCAAAGGATTGGTACACGGCTCCACTGGTACATAAATAATTTTTTCTCTTAGTTCTTGCTATGTCTTCTGATATTACATCCACGAGAATGGATTTTTCCAAGATGGAGAACCTCATCATTCCCACAAATACCACAAAACTTGATAATGGTAATTATTTGATGTGGTCTCACACCACACAGCTTTCCATTACAGCTAGGGGATTATCTGGTTATCTCACGGGCACCAAGACTAAACCTACTACTGCAGACGCTGCATTGGATAAATGGAATGCTGAAAACTCTTTGGTAATGCAATATCTCCTCAATTCCATACAACCCTCCCTAGCAGAGGGCTACCTATTATTGGATACTGCTGCCCAGATCTGGAAATCTGCAAAGGATACAGATTCCCAGGTTGGGAATGATGCTTTGATTTATGCATTGCAAAAAAAGGTTCATGGCAATACTCAGAAAGAGTTGACAGTTTCACAGTACTACACTCAGTTACGGAGCCATTAACAGGCTATCGATTTCTATGATTCCATCCATGCTAAGTGTGATGAAGATGCCACACTGTTCAAGAAAAGAGAAGAAAAATACAGAGTTTACACCTTTCTGGCTGGACTGAATGTTGAACTTAAACCTATCGATCATAGATCCTCAGTAAGGACCCTTTTCCTTCTCTGGAGCAAGCCTATGCCATGGTTTAGCTTGAAGACCAACGACGTACTACTATGTTGCCGCCTGCTGTCTTAGATAGGTCTGCACTGCAGACAAATACTCAGCCTTACAAGGGCACTACTACCTCATCTGATCCTGTCAAATGCGAGCATTGTGGTAAACCATGGCATACCAAAGACACATGTTGGAAGTTTCATGGTAAATCTGTCAACATTGAAGCCAAGAGAAGGGAAAAGGGATTACAACGTTCAAGAACTTCAAGGGCCCATAGGCAAATCAGACTGAAGCCCTCTCACCTGCAGCTCCCACTACACTGCCCATAGATAGTCATATCCTACAGGCCCTTAGTCATTTGCTCCAGCCGTCATCAGTTGCCGCTTCTGGATCACCATCTGCACCTGCTCCTACTACTACTCCAAGTTCCCATTTTGCTCACTCAGGTATGTGTTTCAGTAGCCACTGTACGTCAATGGTCTTTAATCCTTGGATTATTGACTCTGGTGCCACGGATCACATGACTGGTAACTCTAGCATATTTCATCAGTATCTCTCTACTCCCGAAATTAATATTATCTGTGCGGCTGATGGGACCCTCTCCTCTGTATCAGGGAAAGATTCCATTAAGTGCACTCCTTCAACTTTGCAGTCTGTTCTTCATGTTCCCAAATTTTCGATCAATCTCTTGTTTATTAGTCGTATTACTTCTGCTTTAAACTGCAAAGTTACCTTTTTCCTTCTTATTGTCTGTTTCAGGATCTGGCAACAAAGACGACGATTGGATGTGGTAGGATGCAAGGTGGTTTGTATTTGCTTGAGGGAGGTATCCTACAGTCAGTTTCAGCTTCCCCAAGCCCAATACATCAACTCAATTTAGCATCCTTGATCTTCAACAATGGCACCAGCGGCTTGGGCATCCTTCATTTACAGTTTTAGAATGTCTTTTTCCCTCATTAGCAAATAAATGTAAACAAGACGAGTTTTTCTGCGAAGCTTGTATTCTGGCTAAGCAGACTCGATCTTCATATAGTCCTTCAATTATACGCAGTAGTACTATTTTCCATTTGGTTCATTCTAATGTATGGGGACCACCTAGAACTACTTCAATTACTGATCACCATTGGTTTGTTACATTTATAGATTGCTATTCTAGAACTACTTGAGTTTATCTTTTGCATCATAAAAGCGAAGTGTTTCAGTGCTTTCATCAGTTTCACCAGATGATTCAGAATCATTTTCAAGCTTCTTTAAAGATTTTCCGGAGTGACAATGGAAGAGAATACCTTGATGGGGAGTTTCAACATTATCTGGCAGATAATGGTATTTTGCACCAGACCAATTGTATTGATACTCCTGCTTCGAAATGGGGTCGCTGAAAGAAAGAATTGACATCTCCTTGAAGTGGCTCGTGCATTGATGTTTGCTCGAAATGTGCCACCATAGTACTGGAGTGATGCCATACTTACCTCAACCTACCTTATCAACTATGTTCCTACCCCAGTCTTGGACCATCACTCTCCTTTAAACCTTCTCCTCCATGATGCATCCCATACTATCCTTCCTAAGATCTTTGGCTGCATGTGCTATGTGCGCAATCATCGATCCCCAGGAAAATTTGAACCCCGTAGTTTCCAATGTCTTTTCTTAGGCTATTCTCCAACCCAGAAAGGCTAAAAATGTTACCACCCGTCGCACTTTCGGCTCCATAGTGTTCTTTTTTTATGAGCACCTTCCTTACTACCAAGCCTCCCATCTTCAGGGGAAGCCTAGTCTTCAGGAAGATGGGCCTCTTTATCATACCTATGCCCTCTCCCCTTCCACTTCAGGGGCAAACACCATCACCTACTGAGCCTACATCACCTTCTCCTGAACCTTCTGCACAAATTCCCATGGAGACACCTTGCCTTCAAGTCTATAGCCGTACCAGACTCAAGCAGGGAAAGACCACCACCATCAACGCACCTATACAAATCCCTTCGTCGGCTCTAGATCCAGAAACTGTTTCAAAAAATGAGATCCTTCCATCTGGTAATATTCTTCCCTCTGAGTCAGATTTACCTATTGTTCTTAGTAAAGGTACTAGATCCTGTACTCAACATCCTATTTCTCAGTTTGTGTCTTATAAATTTTTGCCTCCATCATACTTTGCTTTTGTCTCCACTTTGTCTTATGTGTCTATTCCAAACATTGGCAAGATGTAGTTGAAGATGCGAGATGGAAAGCAACCATAGTTGAGGAAATGAATGCCTTGAGGAAAAATGAGACATGAGACCTTGTTGGCTTTCCACCAGGGAAGAAGACTGTTGGGTGCAAGTGGATCTTTACTATCAAGCAAAAAGAGGGGTCTATAGACAAGTACAAGGTCAAATTAATAGCTCAAGGTTTCACACAGACTTATGGAATTGACTACTAGGAAACTTTTGCACCTGTGGCAAAAATGACTACCATCCGTGTCATTTTAGCCTGTGTAGTACACTTTAATTGGGACCTACAGCAGTTGGACATCAAGAATGCATTTCTTCATGGGGAGTTAATTGAGGAAGTGTACATGGATGTTCCTCCAGGGTTTACCTCATCAACCACTGAAGGAAAAGTGTGTAAGCTGAAATGATCTCTCTATGATCTCAAACAATCCCCTAGGGCATGGTTTGGGAGATTTCACAGAGCTATGACATCTGTAGGCTACAAACAAAGCAATGCTAATCACACATTGTTCATTAAGCAGAGAGATGGCAAAATTACTGTTTTTATAGTATATGTTGATGATATTGTGGTTACTGGTAGTGATGATGAAGAAATTAGACAGTTGAAGACTTTTTTGGGAAAGGAGTTTGAAGTCAAAAACCTAGGAAAACTGACATATTTCCTTGGGATTGAGGTGGCTCGCTCCTCCAGAGGTATCTATTTGTCCCAGAGGAAATATATATTTGATCTTCTCTCAGAGACGGGTCTCTTAGGGTGTCGGCCCTGTGAAACACCAATTGACCCTAATGTCAAACTAGAAGAAAAAACTGGTACACCAGTTGATAAGGAACAGCACCAACGACTAATTGAAAAGTTGATATATTTGGCTCATACTCGACCTGAAATATCGCCTTTCAATGAGCTTGGTGAGCCAATTTATGCATGACCCTTATACTTCTCATATGGATGATGTTCTCTGCATATTGCACTATCTCAAATCTGTTTCTGGAAAAGGAATCCTACTCTCCCTCAGGGTCATCTCAGAGTTGATGCCTACACTAATGCAGACTGGGCAAGAAATTCAGATAGAAAGTTTACTTCAGGATATTATACCTTTATTGGTGGGAACCTACTGACTTGGCGCAACAAAAAGCAGAATGTGGTCGCTCGTTCCATTGCAGAGGCTGAGTTTAGAGCTATGGCTCAAGGGATATGTGAGCTATTATGGTTACAGGGTTAACACAAGGATCTGGGTGTCAGTACTTCCCAGCCTATGAGATTATTTTTTCATAACAAAGCTGTAATTAGTATTGTTCACAATCCAGTACAACAAGATAGGACCAAGCATGTGGAAATTGATAATCACCTCATCAAGGAAAAATTGGACAGTAGACAGATCTGTGTTCCATATGTTCAATCAAGTGATCAAGTAGTTGATATCTTTACCAAAGATCTTCCCAGGAAGATGTTTCATCCTTTCTTGTCCAAGTTGTGCATTACTAATTTATATGCACCAACTTGAGGGGGAGTGTTGTAATATCGTTATTTTGTCATGGATGGTAGATTAGTAATTTAATATTTACTTCTTTTGTTTTTCCTATTTACTGCTAAGCAGGGATATTATTGTAATTCAACTTTCAAGTATTTCATTATAAATAAGTTATGAATGGAGTGAAATCACAATTCACTCATTCTTTTTTTCCCAAATCAACAGTTTTCCGCACAAGTTTTCTATACAGCTATTGGTGATAACCAAACTACCATTTACATTGCTTCCAATCCTGTGTTTCATGAGAGGACGAAACATATTGAGGTCAACTATCATTTTGTTCGTGAAAATCTTATGCATGAGGTTATCTCTCCATGTCATGTTCGCACAAGAGAACAACTTGCTGATATGTTCACTAAGTCTCTAAGGAGTGGGCAGATTGATTATATTTGTAACAAGCTAGGAATGATTGATATATATGCTCCAGCTTAAAAGAAATTGTTAGAGGTTATTGAATAAGGGGGAGGTCCATTAGGCCTCTCAGGAGCGTTAATCCCGAGAAGGATAAGGCCTCTCCCTCTCTATTTATTTTTTTATTGTTTATTTATCTACATGCCCTTCTAGGGTTATTCTTCTCTTCCTCTCTTCCATCATCTTCCTCTTCTCTTTAATTTACAGGTCTTATGCCAGATGAGAAGAGATTGTATAAGGAAGGGCACCACTTATTGTCAAGAAGAGAAATTTCTTTCGTATATGTCAGCCACAATAGAAAATCTTTCAACATGCGTTACTTTGAAAACAATATGTCAAACAAGAATTTTGTTTTATAGATAAGAAATTATTAGAGAAAAAATATATATGTAAAATGCTGAACACTCACACAGACACACATGAAACATGGGAACAAGAAAGGGAGATAACATTTTTTACATCTGTCCTAAAAGGAAAATGAACAATAACATAGTTTAACAGATGAAGAACACACCATCCCCAACTATACACTTGCAATTGAGCTTCTGAGTATGCAGCTGTATGATCAGATCCACATGTAATTGAGACAATGTCATGGCCATCTAATTCACTCACTTGGGTGGGGAAAATTCGATCTTCAGCATCTCCATGGCCTAACTGCCCATCCTCTCCTCGTCCCCAAGAGCAAACAACATTGCCAGCTGTAATTCATTGACACATTATGTACTATTTCTTTGTAGGTGCCATCAATTATATGTTGGTAGTAATGTGAAGTTGGAGAAGTCCCATAAACGGATAAACCACATTGCATTTATACCACCACAAGAAAATAAAACCTTGTGTAGTTGACATTATTTGTAGTGAAAGTTCCATTAATTTCAATGTAAAAAGATGGAAAATTTATGTTTTCTTATAAAATAGAATTTTCCACTGTTTGTTTTAACGTAAAAAAAAAATAATAAAAAAAAAGGGTAACTTTGAAAAAAGAAAGAATTTTTTTTTGAGGAAAATTTTTATGTAAAATATCATTTGCATAGAAAATTTACAACAGAACCAACAAGGCCAAAGTGAGCAAGAACTTCACAACCTATGCTACAAGGCACAGATTTCATACATGTGAGCAATGCTAACAGAATGCTCCATCAAGTTAACAAATCTTTTGATCAACAAACAAAATATGGTAGGGATTTTATCTTTTACAGGTCAGAACCAAAAACAAATAATTTATTCATTCTCAAATACATGAACAAGAGATTGGCATATCAACTAATATTTAATAAGTGTCAGAAATGATCTTTACCAAACAAGCTACTACTTTACAAGAAAAAGAAAATTGAAATGTCACGGCAGGGAAGGATGAAAGGAGGGGGGGGAGAGAGAGAGAGAGAGAGAAGAAAACCAGAAAATAATGGAAAGGCTAAGTGAGATAGGGGAACCACTCGTGGTAATTTCACCTTCCATAAATTGTCTTTATATTATTCTTTGATTAAAACTCCACTCCATAGTTGTCAAGGCGTTTGCCTAGGCGTAGGCGTATTGCCTAGGCGTCCGGGCGAGTCAGATAGAACTGGGCAGTTGGTCGCCTTATTGTATCACGCCTTATTTTATTTGTTTATTTATTTTTTTAATTAATATCATTTGTAGAACTTTTATTGAATGTATAAAGTTTATATATACACCATAATGCATGGAATCATGCATATGTATTAAAAACAATAAACATTGATGCGCTAACTCTCTCCTTTTTGTATAAATCATTTTATTAAGATGTACCCTTACAACGCCTTGGAATGCCTTAGGAACGCCTTGGTATGCTTTAAGCACGCCTAAGGGCCCAGACACCTCTCCAACACCTTGGGTCGCCTTGGCGCCTTGACAACCATGCTCCACTCAACTCAATAAGAATTATCTCTGCCATCAGGGTCTACCAGGAAATCAAATTCATTGCACTCTATTAATATTATCTTTCATTAATTTTAATAGCTTCTTTTACTTTACTCATTTATTAAAAGTTCCATATTTTGGCACTCAAACTATAATATCCATAATGCAGTTAACATTGTCCTGGAAAAGTGGCATTATTAAATTATCCTACTCCCGGGCCAGTTTGGCCTCTGGTCTGAGTATTTTTTGTATCTATGTTAACTAATCAGCCGTAATTTTAGTCACAGAGCAGTTAGTATCCACTAGTCAGTATAATAAATTGTATTCAGCATCAAGTCCCCAGAGGTTAAGTAAAGTAAAAATTATTGAGAATAGAGGTATGATAATCACAATTTGGACAACTTGAAAACTTCCGCTGGCCCAAAGAGTATCTCATAAAAATAAGTATCACGAGTATGATGGGAGGCCACTAATATCTCAAAAAAGGTGGAATAGATAAGAAAAATAAGATAATGAAAAAGGTAAAAGAAGTATAAAGTAAAAAAAATGGAAGAAAAAGGTTTAAATTAAATTAGTATCTAATAAAATAAATTATATCCTGCTAGAGTGCCAGTGAAGGATAGGAAAGAATAAATTTTTCAGGATGGGATATGAATATCACAATTAAGAGAGGAAACAGAAATCCCAATGGCAGAAGAAGAACATCATACAAATTAGTAGAAAGAGTAAGAAATGTCATAACAACATGCATATGACAACCGAGATATCCCAGTTTCAACCAAGGTCAAAACGAGTTGGGTGCTCGATTCTAAAATGTCTCATATTTTGACCGAGATTTCATTGTGTAGAAAATTGTCTGTTTCAACACCTTGAGTTTGGTTTTAACCATACAAGTCAAAATAGCTAAGGAAACACAATATAAGAACAAAACTTATTAGGCAACAAATATTATTCATAAATAAGTTCAAAATTTAAATTCCAAAAAGATAAAAAAATCAACTCTCTAATTCAAGAACAAAACTGCATTTCTAGTTATGGGGGCAATTTTCAACTTTAATCAATTGCTAACCTTTTTCTCCAATCTAAAAATTCCATAAATTCATTAAAGTAAAACATCACTAAAAGCCAAGAATCCACCAAAATAATCTTTTGTTTTGATGTATAAAAATTTATTTCCATTCAGGCAACTTTAAATAGCATTCGCGTACTCCGAACAAGGTTTGACTGGAGCATAACTGATGCAAAGGCTAGCTGACTTGGTTTTGGCTCCTTAACAATACTGCATTAGTAAGTCCTTTAATATAATTGAGATTTATGGCAAAGTTGATTCCTGTACTTGTGGCAAGCTACCATACCTACCTTACTTGTTTATATGCGACTATCTTTGCTTGAAACCTCTGACTCTTCCTGTGCCTTCAACCTATACTAAAAGTGTCAATAGCGGAACGTTCAACCAATCGAGGAAGGTTTTTGGTGACAACATCTGGAGATATCAGAACTCAAAAGTGAGAATGCTGACATGAGTAACTACAAATCCTGTGAAAAACACAATTTCCTGCCAGCCGAATGAGTGAGCTGGTACCCCAATCCAGTAAAGTTATGTGATCATTGATCAATGGTGAACCAAGTTGATTCCAAGACTTTCCTCACGACTGATTCTAAGGGTGCCAAGATTCTCATTCAAAGGACTTTCTTTTGTTCTCCCATTACGAAGCATTGAAGTTTTTGAAGGCACAAAAGAAACAACATCACCGGCATGCCAAGTGCTTTTCTTACAAATCCGAGATTACTTGGATCCAAGTTATATTGAAGGAGTTACGCGAAGATCAAACCTTGTTTGAAGTACGCGAATGCTATATAAAGTCACCTAAATGGAAATAAATTTTTGAACATCAAAACCAAAGATTATTTTGACAATTTTTTTATTTTTAGCGATGTTTCAATCAAATAAGATCTTGAAATTTTTAAATTGGAGAAAAAAGCTAGTATTTGAAAGTTGAAAATCGACCCTGCGATAGAAAATCCAATTTTTGCTCTTGAACTAGAAAATGATTTTTTATCCTTTTGGGATTTAAATTTTAGACTACTTTAATTGGATTCAAATGGGGGCTGTTTGGTTATTTATGGATAATATCTTAAGTAAATGAATAAGAAACATTACTTAAATGATATTAGTAATAAATAAGGCCTCAAAGTCTCAATTTCCAGTTGTTGTACTCGTTGCGTATATTACCAAGCTACAGTCCACACTTAAAAAACCATTTAGGATTTTTTTTTCTTAACCTAATTCATGGAATATGTGAGAACAATGTAACAATAGGAAAGACACACATTTTGGGGAATACAAACATATTCTAGGGCATCAAAACCAAGGTTTCGAAACTGCCCAAAACAAATCCTAGGTTTTGACCCCATCTCGGGGTCGAAACCTGGTTGGTATCAGTCTCGTGGCTGGTTGAAACCGGCCTCGAAACCAAAACCTTGGCTACTGGTCTAATATCTCACAAAAGGTAGAGTTGATAAAAGATAAGTAATATGAGGTAGAAGGGTCAAATAATTAGGTATGAGGGGGGAAACACAAAAAGAAATGGGTCAGAGTGAAATCTCTACAAAAAATAGAGATTGCAGATTGTAGTTGTCATGAAGACAAAAGCCAGTTGAAGCTTTAAACAGAAAATACATGGTATGAGATAAATACATGTATTCATTCAGCAGCCTAAAAAAGACAAGTTACTTATAGTTGATAAGCAGATAGTCTATATGTCATCCAAGAGGAAGAATTGGGTATGATTAATAACATAATTCTAAATAATTGAATGAAAGGCATATGGTACAACAATAAGATGTCATGCCTAAATGGCTGATGGCTGCAGAACAAAATAACAGAGGAACATGTGACCCAAGGAATAACTTTTTGGGCATTGTCACAATGCATTCCCACAATCTGCCCTGGACATGGAATGTCAGTAGATTGAGCATAAGGGTACCTGGTGAGGACATAGGGGCAACTATACTCCTAGACCAGGAGCTGGTCTGTTTTTAATAACCAAAGGCACGAGGGAGCAACTAGACTTGGAGAACATAAGGCTGGAACTGGAGGCAAAGTGCAGATAAACCAGGGCATCAGGGAGTTGAAACACTTGAAGAACCCAATGCTTGTCAGAGACTCATAACCAGAGCAAAAGAGAGTAGCAACCCTAAAGAGAGTCCAACATTTAACAAGCCCAAAGTGGTGGGAATAGCACAAAAAGCAAGAGTACCTTCCATAAGAGCCCTGGAACCGAGCAAATGGTAAATGTAACAATCAAAGCATAATTAGGCCTGACAGCTAAAGACAGAAAAACCAAGGATGCAAAATCTCGCCAAGGCGCCCCCCTCCCCCCCACAAAAAAAAATAAAAAATAAATAAAAAGCTTGCTTGGGATTAACCAAGACAGCCAGGCACCTTTTGATAAATAAGGACAGAAGCAACTATATTACCAAAAGCTATGTCACATGAGAAGCAACAGATCAAGTCTCTCAGTTCAAGCTAGATGCCATTCCTTAAATTGGCTAGCTCCAGTTTCTGCTACGATTTCCCATTTATTATCCAATTGGCATGTAATCTCCTTATATGTCTTGGTTTCTGTTTACTTGTTTTGTCTTGGTTGTTGGTTAGCCTCTGGGTATTGTTCCAGTAGTGCTTAAGGTTCAGCTTGCTTTTGCTCCCTTCTTCGGTTGGGTTGCTTGTTGTATTCTCTTTCCTCAGGTTAATAAGTTTCTACTTACCAAAAAAAAAAACAGTGACACTTCATCAAGGTACAAGACCAATGGAAGTGGAGCAAAACCTCAATTCCATGACATATCCCAATGTCACTGCTAGCCTGATAACCCTGAGATATAGCCACAAAGTGTTTTATCAAGCACGCCTACTAGCTTCTTAAGTTTGTATACCATTTTGAAGTTCATAACAATAACATGTAAATAATAAGAAAAAAAAGGAAAGAAAAGAAAAGAAACACCAAAATTTTGGATCTATCTCAACTTGAATATGGTTGACAGCTTCTAGCAGAGGGAGAGGTAAGTGGTGGAACAAGATTTCCTTCCTAGATTATCTCATGGATTCACATAACCTGTCACATTTCACAATGTAGACAGTGGTAACACAAATGGTCATTTGGTTTCAGAGACTATGAGTTGACCTCTCCACTGTGATCAGAGGGTATGGACACAAAGATGCCTAGAGAAGAGCCAACATGTCAATATCGGATGCCACATTTGTAGCACTCAACTTGAATCACTTTTTTTGTTTGGGTTAAGATGGAGATACCTCCACTCAAGACCTGGACACTGCAAAATGGAACTGCAAAAGCAACGAATAACATGATCTCACCAACAAAGCATTGACTACAAATGTCATTCCAGGCCCCCTCACACCTAAAAAGAACCATCTCAGTACCGGAAATGTTGGAACACAGGATCACCTAGAAAAAGAATACGGGAGGGAGGAAGAAGAGGATGGCATTGATGAACCTAAGATTCACACAAAGTCCTTTGCCTCCAGAGCCAAATGAGATATCAAATGCGAGTCAAAACTCAAAGCCCAACAACTGGACGTTGAATGTGATTCAATAAAAGTATGGTAGGCTCCATCAATTATAGCATCTGATCCGAAGCAGTGTTTCTCAACTCACATACTGACTAATCAACCAAAGAACAACAAAACGAAATTCATCTTCATCTTCGACTAGCAACAAGAGATACCCATAAACCCTGACCTTTTAATTCACTTTAATCACATAAAACATGATAAGATCCATGATCCTGCTCATGTTCAAGCCGAAAATAAAGGAATCTAATGTTCACAATGACATTTTGAATTTTGTATTTAAATTTGAAAAGAGGTTTAAAACTTGAGTTTCCACTTAACAAAAAAAAAAGTATAAAACTTGAGAGATTCACTCCCTTAAATCTCTCTACAGCCTATGCGTTGAAGAGATGATTTTCAAATTTGAAAGGGAATTTGAAACCTCAGAGTCCTACTCCCTTAAATCTCTTCACAGCTTATACGTTGTAACAAATGTATTTGAAAAAAATTTGAACGATTTGGAAAAAAAATCTGAACGAAGAGCTAAGTTCCACACACTTACTGAGAAGAGCAACAGAGTGACTAGCACCAGCAGAGATAAGAACAACGCGACGAGCTGTTCCAGTAGCTGAACTCATTTCTTCATCTTCCATAGCTGCTGTCCTTACTTGAGTCACCTCTGCAAAATATCACAACACTTGTCGCTTATTTTCTGATTCTAACATCGACGTATAGTGACCAATATCCCTTCCTCTCTCTTTCCTTCTTCGCGGAAAGAGTTACAATTTAAAAGGAAGTGCCTACAGAGGGATACTTAAATGATCTGAGGAACTGGACATGCATAGAAACAATTGCAGCAGCAGCAGCAGCAGCAGCAGCAGCAGTAAAGGAAGAAATAATGGAAAAGCAATCAATGAGGAAATGACCAACTCCTCCCATGGCTGGCATATTTGATGATCTATTTAGGGTCGGATTCAAATCGGAGGAGGGGTGGCGATTTCAGTGGATGATCACCACATAAGGGTTGGATGAATCTGACTTTTTTGTTCGAGCCGATACTCCCTTGTCGGCTCTATTTGTCAGCTCGAATAGAGGGATTGGATTCATCCAACCCTCACGTGGCGATCATCCACTAGGGTCGCCGCCCCTTCTCCCGAATCTCAGGAAAGAGACGATGTGGATTCGACTACTCTCTTGACCATCGAGTATCGAGAAAGGTTATGTACCAGGATCCGACACTCAATCCGATCAGGTCCACATATCAATGTATGAGACAAATAGAAAATTGACTTTCAATCTATATTATATATAATAATATTAAAATAAGATTGATCTAGAATCGATTAGTTCTTAAAATCGATACAAATCGACAGACTTGGTACTGATTATTAAAACCATTATGTCTCGTCCCCACCGACCTATCCCTTTCTCTCTATTGGGAAGCTAACAAGGGAACAAAAAGGAAATCGGGCCCAAGCTAACATTCCATCACGTGATCAAAAACCCAATGGGCGATCCAAAGGTCTCCACCGTGGCCTGCCTTTGCTCTCCTAGTACTCTAGTCTCGTTGTGTAGAAATCCTCTCCAGCGTTGGAGAATTTTCAAAGTCTCCAACGGGATCTGGCGGCTAGAGTTCACCCCTGATATATTGGGATCTACAATGGATGAATTCCAACTACCGAATCCCCGCTAAAAACTCTCGAGTGCTGGAGATGATTTGATTCCGGTTTTGTCGTGTAGGTCTCCATCTACATGTGGCTTACCTTACACATCCTATATAAACTCTTTACCAACACCACTCGTTCCCCTTCCTCTTTCTCTTTCTTTCCACTCTCATTATTCCTCTTTTCATTATGAGGTAAAACTGTTTTATCGTCTTTTTTATCGATTTTTTTTATGAAGTTTTTTTTTTTCATAGAATATTAAAGGAGAATTGAACTCATAATCTCTTTATTTTGAGTTTCACTGACTTGATCCTCTCCTGTGCTCATAGACACACAGCTTCATGCATTAAGCTACACGCCCACTGAATGTACTGGTCAGAGTCCTTGGGTATGTAGCTCAACACTAGAGAAACCTTTCTCCATCTCTGGGGAAGAGAATGGGATCTAGGAACCATTGTTACACTTCACCATCTTCACTTGGGGAAGAAAGACTTTCACATATCTATTATTCTATCTCTTATTAAGTGACGGTTTTGGATGGAATCTTGTTAGGTGATTTGAAATGTAAAAAAAATTATGTTAAGAGAGAAGGAATTCTATCCCACGGAATTTGGATGAATCTTGTTAGGTGATTTGAAATATAAAGAAATTTATGTTAAGGGAGCAGGAATAATGAGCTCATTGTACCTTCGGTCCATCACATGGGCATGCAATGAAGTATCTACTGACCCTCCTCACTTTCATGCCCATGTGAAGATGTACGTGCAGTCTACCACATGGGCAATGAAATGATTACCTGACCTCCTTATTGGGATCCAGCTCAATAATGAATTAGAATGCTTTCCTAGAATGCAGATTAAATAAATAAAGTCTTTCACAAAAAATAAATAAATAAATAAAATCAAGTGAAGAGGGATTGATCTCCTTAGTTCTCAAGTTTTTTGGTTTTTTATTACATCTAGTGAAAATAGTGAATTTTCTTGAGTTTTAAGGCCAAATGAAAATATAATAACAAGAAAAAAAAAAGGAAATATGTATCTTTTTGCCAAATTAATTTTTTAGGCCAAATGAAATAGATCATCTACCTATCAAAAATAAATAAATAAATAAATAATAAGAGAAATAAATCATCCAATTGGATCCGGGGAGGATATATACAAATATATGCAGGTGATCTGAATTCGATAATCAAGATCTATCTTTGTAGATTTTGTTTCGATTTCAATTTATATAACTTTAGTGTTGGATCAAGTAAACAAAAAAGGCCCTTTTGTAATTAATAAGACAAAATACCAGATTATCCAAAAATAAGTTTCAATTCATCAAGTTATCCATCTAATCTTTCTTTCAACCAAATTTCGTACGTATAAATACTGTTGCATGTGAAGCCTACATGGGTTCAGGCCCATTTCATCAAGGCCCATTTATGTGGGTGATTTCTTTTATCTATAGAATAAAGAAGAAATCAATTTTTTTAAAAGGGATACAAAACTAGAACAAAGAGGTTTTAGGGGTTTCTCTTAGGTTTAGTTTGGTTGCAAGTGGAAGTTTTCAAACCTAAAATAGAAAATTTTATAAAAATTGCTTAACGTGATTGTATAACACCTTTTTTCTTTTTTTTATCATATTTAATTACATTTTAAATACAAGGGACTTTGATGTAAAGTAAAATGTAAGTTAATAACCAAATATGAAATGATTTGAAATTCGTTACAATCATGTGATAGCCTATGATATAATGATTACACAAATTTCTTTTTTAAGTTTCAAATTTTATTTCTTCTTTTTAATTCCCCTTGCAACCAATTAGAGCCTAAGACTTTCTCACTATGAAAAACTTAAAAAAATGAAAAATTAAGATAAGAAACTTTCGAAAACTAAGCAAGGGTGCTCAATTACAGGTGCTTGAAGGTTTATTGCAATCTCAATCACGGCATCAACCGTCGTGAGATCTTGTTATGTACATAAGATTGAATATTTTCTGTAGTTTTGGAATGAATTATACTATTGCAGTGGGATTAAAGGGTTTATTCCTTAAGGTTTCGAGAGAAATAATTTGTATTTTTTCCATTAACTATATTCCACAAGCTTTGAAAAAAATCTTTGGAGACTTTGCTGTATTCTCTCTATACGATACTTTTTTTTTTTTTTGCCCTTTTATAATACCACAATTTTTCTTTAAATAATGGTAAATTTTGATCATCTCAAATGTATATCGAAAAAAAAAAGTGTATAATAATAACAGTAATATACATTTAAAAATCTTTTTTTTACCTTTAACTTATAGTGGACCTTCTAGAATAAGACAATGCTGATAGAAGAAGTTGAAGGTGAAATTTCGGATGATACAATAGCTGTGCAGGTTCTCAAATTACACAGTTAAAATAATCCGTTTATGCTAATCTTATTCAATCCTTTGCACAGTTCATCAATCACTTCTCTTTAGTTTCTTCCACTGCTTTCTCTAAACCTGTCAGACTCTTCTTGGTATGTCAGCGCTAACGAGCACTCAGACAAATCAAAGATTTCTAACTCATCAGAGAAATCCATCAATAAAGACTAAATCATCGCACTCTTTTTAGAATTTTTTGCCTCTTGTACAATGGAGTGCGATTGTAATTAACATCGAAGTTGAGGGGGTGGTTACCATTAAGGCAAAGTTTAAAGGAGGTACATGAATTTTTTTTTTATTATTTACTTACGCATCACTTTGAATCAAAATCACTTGCATTTGAAAAGTAAAATAAAAATTACTCTATAGAATATCATTACTAAATATGATAATAAAAAAAAAAGATAATTTATACAATCATATTAAGAAACAACTATAAATATTTTTTTTTAAGTTTGAAATTTTTTACTTCTATTCCCTTTATTTTTCCCTTACAACTAAACTGAGCCATTGTCTTTGGGTTATCTCCTTGACCTCTCTTTGATCACTGAGGTCAAGGCATTTTTTTCTATTTTTAAGATTCTTCTTTTGTTGAGCATCATATTTTTAGATATTTGATTTTTTTTTTTTTTTGTCTTATTTCTAGGTCATAAAGCATAGTGCATGGAGTCCGAGCTTTTTGGTATAGGTCTCCATCAATGAGGTTGCAAAATTGACCGAGATAGTCCAGTACAGGAGCATGGGACAATCTCACATAAATTATAAATATATATGGTAAAGTTTTCTTTGTCAGGGTAGATCATATAATTTTACCCGCCCAGTACACATTTATTGTCATTTTGCTAGCTAAATGATGGTCCCTCTAAATGTAACCGACCAAGTTACAACTTACAACAAATTTCTTGTCCTCGTTTTTTTCTCCATGGTCACTCTTCTTTGTTACAAGACATTTTTTAAAGCTCAAAGCAAAAATGTAAAACCAGTTTTTTCTTGTACACTTCTTGAAACAGGTACAATTGAAGAGGTACAATTGAAGGGATAGTTCTGATTTTTGAAGGAAAATGATTTTTATGATCCAACAGTTTCAAAACTAGTGACAAAGTCCAATTATAACCCTCTAATCAGGCAAAGTTTTAAATAAGGGTTTATTACACTTGGGTTACCAAACGTTTTAAGGCAAAAGACCAAGGCACCCAATGTTTCGAAAAACTAAATTATGAGGATTTTATGTTTTATACATGTTAGGTTTTGGGTGTTGTATTTTATTTAGTTTTTAAAGTTAAGTTTCAAAAATAAAAGTTCTTTTGTTTTTGTCTTTTATAGTATATGATTTGAGAAGAAATTGAGGTGGAGTTAGTAACAATGGAACCCAAGACTTTTTGGATTATACAAGTGGTTTGTCTCATTTGTTAGTCCTAAATCGGAAGTGGAAGAGATTTTAAGGTACCTTATATATAGTTTAGGGAACTATAAAAGGATAGGGTAATTTGAAGGCAAGAAACCCTCCTTCCCTTGTATCCAGGTCAGTTCTAGGTTGCTTTTCACATGAAGCAAGCCTAGCCAGTCGGCCGGCCAGTTGATCGAGGCAAGGGTGTGGGTCAACTCAAGACATATTTTTTGGGAGCTGATTTATCCCGTTTGACCCAAACCAATCTGGATTCAATGGTTGAATATGTATAACTATTCAAAGAGACACACTCTTAGCAAAGGGATTCATTCTGAACAATTGGAGTGGGATCAATCAATCTAAGCCGTTGAGATCGTAAGGGCACATCTGTTCAATGGAACAGATCCTTTGGGAAAAGATGTGATCTCAACACTTGGATTAGAATCAGACAATCCAAGTCGTTAGATTGCAGAGATGCATTTGTTCAATGGAACAGATCCCTTGGTAAGGAGTGTGATCTGAACCCTATGAACCCTTAGATCAGGATCTAACGATCTAAGCAATTGGGATAAGGTAATTTGAAGGGAAGACTCTAAGATCTGAACTATAAAGGGATAGGGTAATTTGAAGGGAAAACTCCCTCCTCCTTTGTATCCGGGTCAGTTCTAGGTTGCTTTTCACACGAGCCGAGCTGGTCGGCCGGTCGATCGAGGTTTATCCCATTTGACCCAAACCGAATTGCATTCATTGATTGAATAGGTATAACTATTCAAAGAGACACACGATTACCAAAGGGATTCAATCTAAATGCTTGGATTGGGATCAATAAATCTAAGCCGTTGAGATCTTAAGGGCACATCTGTTCAATGGAACAGATCCTTTAGGAAAAGATGTGATCTCAATGCTTGGATTAGAATCAGACAATACAAACTGTTAGATCATAGAGATGAATTTGTTTAATGGAACAGATCCCTTGGTAACCCTCAAATCACAATTTGACGATCTGAGCAATTGGGATAGGGTAATTTGAAGGGAAGACTCTATGATCTGAATGCTTGGATTGGGATCAATCAATCTAAATCGTTGAGATCGTAAGGGGATATTTGTTCAATGGAACAAATCCTTTGGGAAAAGGTGCGATCTCAACGCTTGGATTATAATCGAACAATCCAAGCAGTTAGATTGTAGAGATACATTTGTTCAATGGAACAGATTCCTTAGTAAGGGGTGTGATATGAACCCTCAGATCAGGATCTGGTGATCTGAGCAGTTGAGATAGGGTAATTTGAAGGGAAAACTCCCTCCTCCCTTGTATCCAGGTTGGTTTCAGATTGCTTTTCACAAAGCCGAGCCGGCCAGCCGACCAATCGAGGAGAGGGTGTGGGTGACGCTCAAGACATAGTTTTTGGGAGTTGATTTATCCCGTTTGACCAAAATCGAACCGGATTCATTGGTTAAATATGTATAACTATTCAAAGAGACACACTCTTACTAAAAAGATTTGATCTGAATGCTTGGATTGGGATCAATCATTCTAAGCCGTTGAGATCGTAAAGGCACATATGTTCAATGGAACATATTATTTGGGAGAAGGTGCGATCTCAATGCCTGGATTAGAATCAAACAATCCAAGCCGTTAGATTGTAGAGATGCATCTATTCAATGGAACAGATCCTTTGGTAAAGGGTGTGATATGAACCACCAGATCAAGATCTGACGTTCTGAGCAGTTGGAATGAAATGACACACCTATATCTAAGAGTGCCTTGAAAGGGTATCTCCTACTCTATAAATAGGGAAATGACACCTACATCTAAGAGTGCATTGAAAGGGCATGTCATACTCTATAAATAGGGAACAGTAGAGCCTCCATCACACATGAATTTATGAGATTAATGCTCTCTCTCTCTCTCTCTCTCTCTCTCTCTCTCTCTCTCTCTCTCTCTCTTTCTCTCTCTCTCTTATAGCCTATACTATATACTGTCCCTCTATCGAATTTACTTATGATTTTTCATAAAAATCGACTTTTTCCATTATCGATCATCTGCATTTACCTTAGCACCACTCTGAAGTACTTGAAGGGGCACACTAGACTAGTGCAAGTTTAATGCGAGAAGCCGAAGCTGCTTTATCTTGGAGCTAGATTTGCAAACAACTTGGTTACACCATTGGGGGCAAATTCTGTCTTTAGGATAGTATCGATTGTGATAGGACCCAGCTTTAAATACATTATCTTGAGTGTCTCTTGTAGTCTCCATCATCAGAATACAACTCTTTCAAGATACAGATAAATGACTTCTCATATAAGGTACTAATTTTTACACAACATTGGGTACCTCATGTTTTATGAATGTTTTGCTTGGATACCTTCTAATTTTATATTTCCAATTTTACTCGTATCTGTTACCCCTTCTTCAATCTACACCATAACTTCATTGTAGAGGATAGAAACAGAAGCACAAAAGAGAAAGTGAGAGAATGTGCAGATCTTCAGATTTTAGTGTAGAGAAAGACTACAAGCATGGATGCAAGAGTAAGCGAGCGGGGGAGGGAAGAGATGGAAAGTTGAAGACGAAAATGGGAAATCTGGTGAAGGTAATGGTGGCTATTAGGACCATGCTAAACACGACTAATCAACGAAGGACACATGGCACAATATGGATTGATTATCCAATGGACATGTGTCCCCATTCCAGCTCATCTAATCAGGCACAATTTAGTATCCTCTAGCAGCTGTGTGTATGTGGGAATTGAGCACGTTCAGATAAGGAAAGCCTAACCCAAGTTATAATGGTTAGCTCCACGTGTCAGCCCCTCGGCAGGGGGTTGAAACAGACTCTAGCACGTCCACAACGAGTCCAAGGGCTATTATCACTAAACTGACCCTTAGATCTGCATTAAACGGCTACAAAGCTCACCTATTCTATCATGACCCCCAATCTCGGAAAGGGAATGCGCACAGATTCTCAATCCACTATGACGGCTCCTCAAGGATCTCAGAAAGAGTCTCGGGATCTGTGTAATTGCGAGGAGATTTCCCAAGATCAAGGTCACTCCATGTTAAACAAATACCCTTACCACGAAGGTAAAATGACAAAACTTTTGCATACCTAAAGTTAGACTGCTGAATTCACTACCAAGCCCCTTCTCTATTTTGAACTCAGCCAATTTTACCTGTGTAAGACCCGTGTCCAACTAACCCGGTCTTACCACCTTGAACCAGGTTCACCCATCATGGTCGAGTCAAATGGACCAAGGGCATGAAGGAGATCGAGATCCCAGGTATAAAATCGACCCAAAAACACTTAATTTTAGGGAAGGGTTGCACACCCAGCTAAGCGGTCGGACCTCCCAAAAAAGAAAGTCGGACCCTCGGTTTTGAAGGGAGGGTCGGACAGCTTAAGACCCTAGGGTCGACGGGATCATCGACCCTCGGTTTCTGACGAAACTGAAATTAGGAAATTTCCTAATTTTCGGTTGGGATTCTTTCCAAATCTCAATGGGATTATTATAGGACATTCCTAGTCTATTTAAAGGACGTTCCTAAGCCACTTTCACTCCTTTCACAATCCTAATTGAATTGAGAGAAAGAGAGAAGAAGGAAAAGAGGAAGAAAGGAGGCTAGGAAGAAGGCTTAGCAAAGAGGAGAAGAAATTGCAGAGAAAAGTAATCTTCTCAGGTATGGATACTAATTCCATGAGTTTCTACAGACCTTAGGTTAGTAATTGAAGAGAAAGTGATCTCGGAGAAACCCAAATCATCCATCCATGGTTAGGTTTTCATGGAAAACCATAGGAGGATGCACGAAAAGGAGAAAGATGGTTTATACATGGTTCTCGACCATGGAATGAATGTTGAGTGAATGTAGGAAGCAAGCCATAGGACCCCAAACACGAAGAAGTGGATTAAAAAGTGGAAATTGGACCAGAGTGCAAAGGGTCACACCGAGGGTCGATAGACCATCCGACCCTAGGTGTTTCGACCATCGACCCTCGACATTCGGGAAGTTCAGAATGGAGGGAGGGTCGATAGACCCATCGACCCTAGCATCAACCCTAGCATCGACCCTCAGTTGACAGAATGGTTTTTAAATTCTGAATTAATTCTAATTAAATTCTATCGACTTTGTTAGGTTTGCTAGCAATATAATAACATTATAAAGGTGATTTTAAAGCTTAGAAAAGTATCTATTAGCAAGCTAAGGTGAGGAACCTTAACCCTAAACTAAATTGGTTAATAATAAATTGTTTTTCTTTTCTTGAGTCCTATGCCATGTTTGATTCTATACGAATATGTTTGTAATGTGCATACAACATGCCATCCAATATTTCTATTACTTGTTCATGCATATTTACTTTATTGTTTATAATATGATGATGATGATGATGATAGGGATAGGCATGTGATTGTATGTGTGTGGTTGATGTGCTTGATGCGGCGAGATATCGGGGAGGTGTGATGAGAACGTCAATAAACGTTAACCTTTGGTGGGTCTCAAGACTTTAGCTCTATCTCTAACTCAAGTCTTGTGCATTGACATCGTCGTATCGCCATTACCTTAGCGTAACTATTATGTCGTAGAGTATCGGGGAGGTGGTCTCGGTCCTTGTAGTCTCGACTCTACCGGGGCCTTAGCTCTATCTCTATGGATGTTCCGAGGGATCTTTGGGGTGAGGCCTTGGATACACTTGTTTGGCATTAGGATTGGTTAGCGCGAGCCCGTTTGCAAGCCCTCGCTAACAGGAGCTTACGTGTTGGTATAGCATTATATAGCAATAAACGTTAACCTTTGTTGTATAATGTTATGGTAGGGTGGATGGGGACGACGATAAACGTTAACCTTCGGGCGGGCTTCCACACCCTGTGTATAGAGGCGGTGTCAATAAACGTTAACCTTTGACCACCCAACCTTTCTATTGCACATTGCAAACTATAAACCAAGACCAAAGATATGAATTGACTTTTTGCATGCATATGTAATGTTGCATTGTTTTGGCTACTCACTGAGCCGTGTTGTGTGCTCACCCCTCGACGTCGAATATTTTAGTTGATGATGCAGGTTATACAGTTGAAGATTATCTGAACGCGTCGGCATACGGAGCTGTAGCAGCTATGGAAGTTGGAGCTGAAGACGATACACACGACTCCTTTTGCGAGTGCAACTCGTGTGTATTCGATTAGATATTTTTGTAGGTTTCTTTATTGAAATTATAAGACATGTATTTGGTATTTAAATATTTATGTCTTAGTTAAACACAGAATAATTTGCTATTATTTATGGGTATCATTTTAGTTCTCAGTTCATATTATTTATAAATTTTCCGTTATTGTGTATTACTCTGATTATGATTGTGGATGTGTGTAAAGTTTGGATAACGCGGGGATAGCCTATTAGAGATCCTGGTTGAACCATTGGTTATTTGGCGGTTCATCACACCATTCTGAACAGTGTGGAATTAGGGTGTGACAACTTGGTATCAGAGCATCTCAGGCCTTGCCCGCCGAACTCAAGTGATGATTGAAACTGAATTAAAAGAGAATAATACATCTATTAAAAGAGAAACCAGTTATATACAATGAGTAAGAGAAACAAAACGTATATACATCACTAAAGCGAGTATAGTCCACAACCCTGACGAGTTACTACGTAGTACAAGAAAAGTAAAGTACAATCGAAAGCTGGAGGCGAAGGAGGAGGCGGTGCCTCACGATCTCTGTCGTAGTCCTCGGCATAGACTCTAGTCAACCGGGCTATCCAGGTGCGGGTCGTGCGTAGACTAGCCGTGAGATCGGCTACTCTCCTGTTCGTCGCACGCTGGATCTCCATGAGCTCACCTATCCGGCAGGCGTCGGATGTGTCTTGAGCAGCCAACAGCTCATCCACTCTCATGCGGCGAGCATCTAGCAAATCCTCCATCCTCGGGTCCGATCTGCGCCGAGTCTCTCCGATCTCGCGCAACATCTCCATCATATCGGAAGGTGGGCGTGAAGGACCAGCATCATGAGAAGGACTGGTCTCGGTACCGAAGCCGCCGCGTAGAAGTACCAGCCCGATCCGCATGCGTGGGTGATGGCGGTGGTATCGCATCGACATCCATATATAGCGATCATCGTCGACCGGATCCCCACGAGCCCTAGCGGCGGCCTCGGCATCGGCCATCTCAACCCGAGTGTGAGGGCGCACCATCGCGTTCCTCTCCTCATCACTAACCTCCGCATCTCGTAGCCCCATCTTGCGGATAGCCTCCCAATCTGGAGGCGACGAGAAGGTCTTCTCCTCGGATCTTTTCATCAACCGGATCCACCCCCAAACGGGTCAGTAACTTTGTAATCATGCGTCCATAGGGTAGATTACCCCTATGATCGGACAATGTGGCACCGATCATCGTCCGCATGATGATGTAAGGAAGGAAGCGGACCGGTTAGTCGAGTGCATATCTTTGTAGATCAAGAACCTGGGTCAGGCGAGACACCCTCTCATAGTGCCCACTCTAGAATCGGATTATGCTAGATAATCTTGCGGAAGACTCGTGGAGATGGACGCAAGTAGCAAGCTCTCATCCGCCATCTATCGGGACGGACAAGCGATTGTCGATCTCGGCTCTCATCTCCATCTCAACAAACTGTGGCTCTCCGGCGCACCGGTACACCATAGGGCCATCATAGGCAATGCCCAACAGATCGGCCACCGCCGATAATCAAAGGAGATGTGCACCCCTTTGACATAGCTAGTGATGCGCAACTCCCCGACCACGCTCGACATCATTGTAATCTCCCACCACCGAGATTACAATAGAACTGCGCACCAAGTACGGACATGTGCACGCGTCGTATGTGATGACGAGGAGCCACCCCATATCACCGAATGCTCCCTCTACATTGAACAAGGCTAGCTCAACCAAGTTCACCATGTGACCCCCTTCCACCTTCTTACGGGCATAGTCTGCATACTGTGCCTCAGCTTCATTCGAACGGAAGCGAAGTGGATTACGCAATCTTGGCACTTTGGTACGGGCCATAGTATCTGCAAAATAAGAAAGAGAAAGGAAACAAGGAGTTAGTAGGATAAAAATCTGAAATTTGAGTAAATAACGACGTAAGTTGACCATAAAGCCCCATTTCTTGCCATACAAGTGGGCATAAGGTTTAGACATATCCTACAACCCACATGCAGAAGGAAATTTTAACTGACGATGCCCAATTTGAAGAAATTCAAGAAAAATCGAAAATGTTGACAAATTAGGGCAAAAGAGAAAAATTTAAGTTTCTCGTTAACCAACCGACGAAACTCAAAATTTTTGAGGGCTTTCAGTTCCTCAAGACCCCAATAACAAAAGCCCCCAATAAAAATAGAATTTTTACGGTTGGAAAAAGTTTAATTTGGAAAAGACGAGCTAAATGAGTAAAAACCTAGAAATAAAAACCTAAAAACAGGGGAAAGTTAGGAAATTTTACACGTGAGGTGATGCGGATGTCGAAACTCGGACTAAGAATGACCCACAATAGTGA